>JAJEJO010050188.1:770853-812784 GCA_020662805.1 Glaucomys volans | reverse complement strand
ATATTACTCAGCCATAAAGAAGAATAAAATTATGGCATTTGTAGGTAAATGGATGATGTTGGAGACTGTTATGCTAAGTGAGATCAGTCAATCCCAAAAATCCAAAGGCCGAATGGTCTCACTGATAAATGAATGATGATGCATAATGCAGGGGGGAAGGGTGGCAAGAAGGGAGGAAGGATAGATAGCATGGAGGGAAGGGAGGGGTGGGATCGGGGTGGGGGGGTAAAAATAATAACAGAAATTGTGACAGATACCATTGCCCTGTGTACATGCATGAACGCACAGATGGTGTGACTCTACTTTGTGTCCAACCAGTGAAACAGTAGCTGTACTCCATTTGTGTTCAATGAATCAATAAGTAAAAAAAAAAAAAAAAGAATACCAGCAACAATAAGTGTTGGCGAGGATGTGGGGAAAAAGGTACACTCATACATTGCTGGTGGGGTTGCAAATTGGTGCAGCCACTCTGAAAAGCACTATGGAGTTTCCTTCGAAAACTCAGAGTGGAATCACCATTTGACCCAGCTATCCCTCTCCTTGGCCTATACCCAAAGGACTTAAAATCAGCATACTACAGTGATGCAGCCATATTGATGTTCATAACTGCTCAATTCAGAATAACTAGATTGTGGAACCAACCTAGATGCCCTTCAATAGATGAATGGATAAAGAAACTGTGGTATATATGCACAATGGAATATTATTCAGCCATAAAGAAGAATAAAGTTATGACTTTTGCAGGTAAATGGATGGATTTGGAGAAGATCCTGTTAAGTGAAATAAGGCAATCCCAAAAAACCTAAGGCCACATTATCTCTCTGATAAGTTGTTGATGACACATAGAGGGAGTCGGTGGAGGCTCAGGAAGAATAGAGAAGGGATGGATTGTATAGAAGAAAATGAAGGGTCGGGCAGAGGTGGGATTGGAAAGATAATAGATTGAGACAAACATCTATATCGTATGAATATGTGTAAATATGCACCTTGTATGATTGTACTTTGTGTACAACCAGAAAAATGATAGTTGTACTCCATTTGTGTACAATGACCTAAAATTTAAAAATGAATTAATTAAAATAAATAAATTGAATCAATCAGCATGTAGCCTTTTGTACTTGGTTTCTTTGTCTTAGCAGTATACATTTAAAGATTTATCTGTGTTGCTGCATATATGAATGGTTTTTTCCTTTTATTTTTTACTGAGTAGTATTTTGTATTACAGATGTACCCCAGTTCCCTTTTTCATTCACCACTTTAGGAACATTTGGGTTGTTTCCAGTTTTGGGTTCTTGTGAATGGAGCTGATGAGATATATATGTATATGCCTTTGTGGGAACATATGTTTTTATTTCACTTGTAAACACCTAGGAGTGAGATTTATGAGTCACATGGTAAGTATATGTTTAACTTTATACTTAACTGCCAAAGTATTTTCCAATGTGGTTCTACCATTTTGCTTCCCCACCAGTTATATATGAGAATTCCACTTTCTCTAAATCTTTACTATCACTTGATGTTATCATCTCATTGCTTCGTTTTGCTTTGTTTCATTTTTTATTTTTCATATCATTTTATTTGGTATGAAGTGGCATCTCCTTGTGGTTTTAATTTGTTCTTCTGTAATGACAAATGATATTAAGCATATCTTCATGTGATTGTTTGCTGTTGGTATATCTTCTTTTGTAAAGTTGGCTGAATCTTTTGCCCATTTTTTTTTTTACTGTTTGTCTTATTAGTGAGTTGTTTTGAAGCAAATTTGATTTCTTCCCATTCAACAGTATTAGGATCAAGGGGAGGGAATTTTGAGGAGGCATATTTCTCCACAATATAAGGAAACAGTCAGTTTTCCACAATAGAATATACTTCCCAGTAATTGATAAGTTCTCCATTATTTCAGGTGTTCCAATAAAAGCTGGGTTACTGATTATTAGTGATAATGTAAAGCAGATTTATGTGTATTCTAGGACACTGCACCAATTAGCCTCTAAGGTTCCTTGAAACTGACATTTTATGATATTAAAAATTAAGGTGTGAGGATGTGGCTCAGTAGTAGAACATTTGCCTACCATGTGCAAGACCCTGGGTTTGGATCCCATCATTGCATAAAATAAAATAACATCATGTTAAAGAGATAGAGGATTTATTGGTTGCATCAACAAAAGTTAATACATTCTGAGGGAGGCAACCTGTGATTGGTAGAACCCCTGTCACTAACCCAACCAATGAGAATTGATTCTCAAGCCAGGTGTGCTGGCACATTCCTATAATCCCAGTGGCTCAGGAGGTTGAGGCCGGAGGATCACAAGTTCAAAGCTAGCTTCAGCAACTTAGCATGGCAAATCAAGACCCTATCTCAAAATGAAAAATAGAAGGGCTGGGGATGTGGCTCAGTAGTTAAGCACCCCCGGGTTCAATACTTGGTACACCCCCACAAAAAAGAATTGATTCACAAATCCCCAGCACCATGTAACTATATAGACAATAGAGATTCTCTGTTCCCCATTAGAGTCCACTGTAAATATTCCTGACAACATGGATGCAGTGGGCTGTAGTTAATCCATATTGTACATGTGGAATGATTATATCCCAACTATACATTTTAAACCAGCAAAGAAGCCTAAGATTATTCTCCAAAGTATGTTGTCTTTTGTACTTCTTTATTCCCAAGATCAATGAATCAATGAAATGCTAGACATCACAGAGAGGTCTAGAAACAAGCCATTCTTCTCTCTTTTAACAAAGCCATTTAGTGTCTGCCCCTGGTATGTGTAATTTTATTACCCATATCTCAAAAGACAAATCACTAAGATTTTAGAGGAAACAAGGGAGAAGGAAAAAAATGGATACTCTTAAGTCCTTAAAGTATGGCAGATACTTTCACATTTTTAGGTCAATTAGTTCTCACAACAACCTTGTCAGGCAAGTATTTTATATCATATATATACATATTTAAGTATATATTATAGGCATATTATGTAAAATGTAGTTAAGCAATATTTTGTATATTACATATATTCACTCATGCCTGTGCACATATCCATAGGATTATATATATTCGTGTGATTTTTGGCAAGGTTATTAAGTGATTTAGAATTCAAGCCCATCGTCTGATTCTAAATCCATTGTGTTTTGCATAACACCTCAATGCCCAAAGTAGACTAAAAGAGAGAAGCATCCTTAACATGAACATAGCAAAAACTGAAAGGAACTTGTCAGGCAAGATTCTACTACTGAGCTACATCCCTAGCTCATGTTCATAAATATATGAAGTCTGTGTATTTTGTTAGCTTGACTTTGTTCACTCAATTCTGATACATAAGGACTGGAAAAACTCTTTGAAACCTAAAAATGGTGTTTTGTGCCAGGGGTAGAATACTTGCCTACCATGTACCAGGCCCTAGATCCCATCCCAGCACTGCAAAATAAAGAAAGAAAAAAGAAAAGAAAAAGAAACAAAAGACTAAGTTAAATTTTCATATAATAAACTGAAGTCCTATTTCATTGTAGTGGCTTGCAAACTTTTGAGACCCATTATCCATCCAAGAACTGGTATAGACTGAAAACATAACCAGCTTCATGAAAGGTTTATATAAATTGATGAGCGGCATATACCTAATGGATAATTAAGAGAAATTAGGATACTTAGGATATAACCCTAACTTTTGAAGTTGATATTAATGAGGAAGACCATGCCCATTCAAAACAATTCCATATGTTGGCACCAGAATTTGGTCCCACCATCAGGGAGACTCCTGTTGGATAGCTTGCTAAACCTTTGAAACAAATTGAGAAAATCATAAATGCTAGGAGGTAGCTAAACCATGGAAACAACTCATGTGCAATTCTTATATTCTCATGAAGTGTACTTAAGTCCTTGGGCACAAACTATGGGCCTTTACCTCATTTTCTCTATTCATTCAAATAACTGAGAGACAAGTTCTAGCTCTTTGTTAGAGATTATAAGACAGTGAAAGTAAGACAGTAAACTCAAATATTGGAATCAACAACTCACTCTTAAGTGTTGAACTCAAAGGGAGCTGTGACTTGCTAACAAATTTTCCACAATCATAATCTGGGTATTTCTATCCTGAGCCAAAATAGGGAGTTTAGTGAGGTCTCTTTCAATTGTTAAAGCTACAACTGCTGTCCCTATTTGAATTATCGTGTGTGTTTTAGTCAGCTTTTTCATTGGTGTGACCAAAAGACCTGACAAGAACAATGTAGAGGAGGAAAAGTTTATTTTTGGCTCACAGTTTCAGAGGTCTTAGTCAACAGACAGCTGACTCCATATCTCTGCACTCAAAATGAGGCAGAACATCATGTCAAAAGGGCATGGCACAGAAAAGCAGCTCAGGACATAACAACAAGAACCAGAAAGCTCTGCTCACCAGGAGCAAAATATAAACCCCAAAGGCACAACCCCAGTGACCAACTTCCTGTAGCCACACTCTACCTGCCTACAATTGCTGCCCAATTAATCTATATCAGTGAATTAACCACTGATTAAGTTATACCTTTCAGTCTAATTTCACCTCTGGAAATTCTTGCATTTCTTACTTACTATCTTCTGGGGGACACCTTATCTAAATCATAACTGTGTATAAATTACAAGGTACTCCTCTGTCCCCATTTTCCTCCTCTACCAACCTAAGAGGTTTTAGTTATCAATTGACATGGAAGATATTACAGAAAATAATCCCTTTATTTTTTTTTTTACAGTATTGGGGATTGAACCCAGACCCTCGTACTTGCCAGGCAAGGATTCTACCACTGAGCTACATCTCTAGCCCAAAGTAACCTGATGCTAATAAGTAACTATTTTCCTGTTGTTCTGCACCCTTGTCTTGCCTTACATGGAAAGTCACTTTGAAATGACCAAGCCATTCTTTGTTGCTTCTGCTTCCTTTTTTTTATATAAATATTTCTTCCACTGCTAAGGATCAAACTCAGGGCCTCATACATGATAGACAAGTGCTTTTCCACGGAGTGACATCCCCAGCCCTATCTTTTTAAATTAAATAATCTGACCATATCTTTAAAAGGGCAAGCATTACATAATTTGTCACAGCAACAACTCTTAGCATTTATGTTTCTGAAAGTATGTGGTAAAGTTGCTTTAATTTCCTCTTTTTCCCAGTTTGATGCTCATCTTATTTCATTCAGAGTAGTCTATCTGCTGCATTCATTCTTATTGACACAAGAATGTGTGTATAAACATTACATTGATACACACACACACACAGAGTCACTCATTTCCCAAGTAGTCCCTGGGAGCAACACCTAGAAAAGACATACTGCTGGCCTAACATGTTGCTAATAACAAGTTTATGCTACTTCAACCATGTAATTTCAGATTCTGTAATATTTATCCAGGTGTTTATGAGTCATTATTTTAGGAATAAAACTCAAGTAATCATTCTAATTTAAGAATCTATTACCATAATGAGCTATTCACATTGCAACACAGTGACTAAATGCAAACTATGTACTTAGGTGGATTTTTCTTTGGCAGTTGGTCATGTTCCCTATGGCTTATTTCTACTCCTCTTGCAAACCTTTTCACCTTGTGGAATAAGAGAGAAAGAAAGCTCTCTCGCTCTCTCTCTCTCTCTCTCTCTCTCTCCCTTTAAGGGCTTTTGGCTTTCATGGGTAGGTAATCTTAGTTCCTGCAGCTTCTGATACCCCCTGACTGTCAGATAAGCAAAGGGTCTACTATGCTTTTTTACTTAAAAAAATGTTTCCCATTTCATTCCAATGTCAATGAGTCATGACAATTCTGGGATATAGTTCATAAGCTGTTCAATTTCTCTGAAACTTCACTGGAGCATCATACTTAAAAGAAAGACTTGGTGTCCTTGCAGTTTACAAAGATGATTATTTTAGATATAAATATTAATCATAAATAAATATGTTGCAGGCCTGGTGTTGTTGCTCAGTGGTAGAGTGCCTACCTAGCGTGTGTGAGGCCCTGGGTTTAATTTTCAGCAACACATTTAAATAAATAAAATAAACATCCATCAACAACTAAAAATAGTTTAAAAATGAAATATGTAGTTGTTAAGGCAGAAAAGAATGGACTTGCATACATTAGGGACCATAGCTTAGGAACATTATATATATATATATATATATATATATATAGAGAGAGAGAGAGAGAGAGAGAGAGAGAGAGAGAGAAACCTAAAATTGAGAATCATGAGGACTGCCCGTAGTTCAAAAATAGTCATTTCAGATTAGCAAAGATGAAGTAATTGCCTGCCAGGGATGTTAGGGTTGGGCTTCCTCCTTTGGATGGTAGGCTGAGCAACCAAATGGCCTGTGAGGCTCTGTTTCTTATGGTGTTAACTCAGAAAGAGCTTGGGGAGTTGCTAGATTCTTAGATTCCTTTTCAGATTACTGATTCAGGATCTTTAGTATAGGGCTTGGCAATATGAATTTTAATAACCTCTCTGGGTGAATTTGATGCAAACTGAAATTTGAGAATCTCTGTTCTAAGAAAATGAGCTCTGGACTGGGAGTGAAGAAACCTGGTTTTTGGTTACATTGCTTCCATAACTTCACTTGGTAACCCTGATGAAATCATTTGCCCTCTCTTAGCATCATTAACCTTCTATAAAATGAGTGGTTTGGAGTAGATAATATCTATGGTCTCCCCCAACTCTAAAATTTTATTGAAATCTGTAGTATGAACTCCATCTGTGGAATAAACTTGACTTCATTAGTCACAAGATCCCTCATTTTACACACATCTACAAAAAAGTATCCATAACTTATATGAATCCTTGGTGTACAGGAATGAGACCCAGCCATTTCCAATTCCATAATCAAACCAAACAATAATGTGTAGTAGGACCTGGATGAAGTTAAAGTCCCACACTTCCCATCTTAATCACTGTTAAAAAATAGTTAATGTCAGTAAAATACTACCAAGTACAAGAGTTTAGTTATCAACCATTCAAGTGATCTAAATTGGTCAACCCCATTAGCCTTGATCCCTATAACCAAAAGTTGCCTAAGATAAAAAAATCATGATAACATTTCACAAAGGATAGACTGTGGAGCAATAACCACTCATTCATTGAAGATAAGAAAATAAAGCAAATACAACTTTTCTTAATGACAATTTGGCAGTATCTACCAGAAGGCATACCTTTTAGCCTGGCAATTTTACTTCAGGGAATTGGTCCTACAAATATTTTTTGTGCATGTGTTGATAGCATATATACAAATTATTTATTGAAGCATTATTTCTATTAGAAAAAGAAGAGGAAAAAACAAAGTTCCATCAGGCAGTCTGGTTTAATAAATTATAGTAAATTCATGCAATAGAATCTCATGAAGCCTTTTAAAAGGAGATTGAGAAAGCTCACTCTCTCCAAGATATATAAAGTGAAATAATCTCCAATTTTAAGTGAAAAAGAAGTGTGGTACAGAATAGTGTGTATGGAATACTACTATTTGTGTGGAAAACACATCAGTGATTTTTATTAAAAAATACTTCAAAAGGATACACAATAAATTATGGCTTCCAGGGAAAAAAACTGGGCAGATGAGGGACAGGGATGAAAGGGAGATTCATTGTATACCTCCCTAACTTCAAATTTTGAGTCTTATGAATGTGTTTCTTTTCAAAAACAGCACAATGAACAATTTTAAATAGCATACAAATTCCATATTTATTATATGACTATATTTATAAACATAAAAATGAGAAGATCTGGAATGATACACACCCAACACCAAGGAGGTGTTATGCCTTAGGATGAGGCAGGTAGAATTTAGATGTACATATGGGTGAACATTAACCTTTTACTTTATATTGCTTGAATTTTAAAATGAGATTTCATAACTACTAAAGTTAAGCACATATAAAATGTCTTGTACTGTGGGGCTGGGAGCTTGGGCCAAGAGAGTAAGGCATTTTTCAATTTAGCCATAAATGTATGAGAGGCTCAGCCCTGTTACCTTTGTCTTGAGTCACATCATTCCCTTGAGTCCTTCTGATGGATTGAAGTAATAAGATCAAGCCATTCAAGAACTCACAATGAAGCAAAAACTGATCTTCAGTTTTATAATTACCTTGGTGGAGAATACCAAAATTCCCTATGTCAGAAGAGCTATCTAAGAGGCCAAGGTTATGAAAAAGAAGGCAGTGGACCACCACTTGTACAACTGTTTCAGAGGTACAATCAAAAGTGTGTATTGTTTTGGGCTATTGAAAGGAGTTTGAGACCTAAAGTCAGAAGTCCTATGTCTAATACCCGGCTATTAACACTATGCTGTTTTATACACTAGTTGTTTGATTTGGTTAATCAAATACCCCTGATAGTTAATCAACTACCCTATATTATGACTCACAATGTTATTGAGAAAATGAAGTGAGATAATATATAATATTATAATAACATAATATAACAGCATGTTACAAACTCTAAATTATATAGCCATCACCTTTCAGTACCCACAGTGTCAGAGATCATAACAAGAAAAGTAGCTTTTTCTATATTGTCATAAAGGACATTTTCTACTTTACTCACAGAATCACATGACAACTTTTAGAGCATGCAAATTCCAGAAAGTCTCTGGTTCAAAATTTGGCATTATGACTTATTTCTGTCACTGCATGGGAAAATGGTAGAAATTAACATTTCATAATAATACTAGAGAATATGTGGTAAGAGGAAAACAATATAGAAATTTGTCATGGAACTTTGTCTTTTTGAACTCTGAACATGGATAAAAGTTTAATATAAATACTGATTTTTTTCATTTCAGTTATCTACCTCATTCTCTACCATGCCATTTTTGTGTTCTTTGCATGGACCTACTGGAAGTCTATCTTTACCCTCCCACAGCAACCTAACCAGAAGGTAAGAATCTTGGTTACTTCATAAGGCTAAGAATAAAGTAAAGTAGAGATGCCAATAAAGCAAGAAGAGGACAAAAGAGGAGCAATTAAACTTCCATTAAAAATAAAATCAGGGTAATCATTTTTTTATGAGGTCTTGTTATGTTGTTCAGACTGGCCTTGAACTCCTAAGCTTAAGTGATCCTCCTGCCTCTTCTTAAGTAGCTTGGGTTGCAGTTGCATACCACCATGCCTGACTCAGGGTCATCTTAAAAGAAGGAATCTTAATGATAAAGGTGAATTAAAGGTAGGATAGAGTATTGAACAAATTTCTGAAATCACTAGCCCTGGATATCTTTAAGACTAGGAAACCACTACCTGCACTGGTGATTTAATTAGAAAAAAATAAGGACCCACTTCAATTCTGAGATGTCAACTAGTTCATTCTATGAAAGTGTATAATTTTCATACCCAGCAAGACTCCGGAGAAAAATATAATTGTTTAATAAATCATTTTCAAGCTGTGTTCTCTTATGTCCACATGTTTCATGCAGTGAAAGAGTTCATGAAGGAATTTGTGGTCATATCAGGCATTTATTATGTGTTGTAACCCTACTCTAAACCAAGTTAGATTTTTAAGTAGAAAAAAAATTGGAGAGATTTTACCAGTTTCCAAACACTAGGATAAATGCAGCTCTAAATTTTCTCCATTATGAATCAAAATGGCACAAAAAATTAAACAGAGAAAGGCAGTAATGCAGGAATTGAGGAATATGAGGGACATGATTACAGAGAGAAAATAAAAAGCAAAGTGGCAGAAGTCCTTCCTAATGAATATTACTTGAAACATAAATGGATTAAACTGTCCCTGAAAAAGGCTGATTGGCAGAATGAATTTAAAAAATCATTATCTATATTTATGCTGTCTACAAAAATTAACTTTAGAACCAAAGACATAAAAAGGTTGAAAGTGAAGAACACAAAAAAATATATGCAAATAGTAATCGAAAGAGACCTGGGGTGGCTGTACTAATATCAGACAAAAGAGACTTTAAGTCAGAGTTAACAAGAGACAAAGACATTGTATATTGAAGAAAGTGTCACTCGATCAAGAGTTATAAACAAGAGAACCCTGAAATATAAGAAGCAAAAGCTAACAGATTTAATAGAAAAAATATATAGTCATACAATAATAGAGAATTTAACTCCATGTTTTCAATAGTGGATAAAACAACAATCTTTCATTTCCTTATTGACAGACGATCAATAAGGAAATGAAAGATTTGAACAATGCTATAAACCAGCTACATGTGACACACCCACCCCAAAACAGCAGAATACACATTCTTCCCAAGTGCATTCTCCAGTGTAGACCATACATTAGGCCCCAATAAAAATCTCAGTAAATTTATAAGAGTGAATTCATATAAAGTATCTTCTTGGACTGTAATGGAATGAAACTAGAAATCAATAAGACAAAGGAAAACTATAAATTCACACATATGTTGAAATTAAACACACTCTTTGCCGATGGATCAAACAAGACATCACAGGAAAATTAGAAAATACTTCAAGAGTGTTTTAGTCAGTTTTTTTGGGTGTTTTTTTTTGTGGGTTTTTTTTTTTTATAGTTTTTTTTTTTTTTGGTGCTGGGACCAAATGACCTAACAAGAAGAACAATTTTAGAGGAGGAAAAGTTTATTTTGGGGCTCACAGTTTTAGAGGTCACAGTCCATAAATGGCTGACTCCATTCCTTGAGGTTTGAGGTAAGACAGAACATCGTGGTGGAAAAGTGGGGTGGAAGAAAGTGGCTCAGGACATGATCAGGAAGCAGAGAGAGTTCCTCTTATCAAGGACAAAATATATAACCCATAGGCATGCCCTCAGGGACCTACCTCCTCCACCCATACCCTTCCAGCCTACAGTTACCACTCAGTTAATCCCTATCAGAGGAGCCTTAAGACTCTCACAATCCAATCATTACACCTCTAAACCTTCTTATTTTGTCTCACACATGAACTTTTAGGAGACACCTAATATCTAAACCATAACAAAGATGAATGAAAATGAAAAACAGCATACCAGAAAGCTTGGGATTCAATAAAGTTGTAAACACATTTGAAAAGGATAAGTATCTCAAACAGTCTAATTTTATATCTTAGCCAGAAAATGAAGAGCAAAAACCAATGAGATGCTACCTCATAACTGTTTGGATGCTGTTATCAACAACAACATCCAAAAAATATGGAATGGGGAATGGGGAGTTAATTAATAAGGACAAAATGTCAGTTTGGGATATTGATAAAAGTTCTACAGATAGTTGGTGGTGATAGTGGCACAACAATGGGAATATACTTAATGCCACTGAGCTGTATACCCTGAATGGTTAAAATGGTTAAATTTTTTATATATATTTCATTACAATAAAAATGAACCAGACCTAAATATAAGACCTAATCCTACAAAACTCCTAGAATAAAACTTAGGGGAAAATCATCATGACCTTGAATTTGGCAATGGATTCTTAGATGTGACAGCAAAAGCACAAACAACAAAAGAAAAAATAAATACGTTTAATGTTACCAAAATTAAAAACTTTTGTACATTAAGCAACACTATAAAAAAGTGAAAAGACCACACAAAGAATGGGAGAAAATATTTGCAATTTATATATATGAGGTATCAAGTGTTCAGAACATATAAAGAATTCTTAGAACTCAACAATAAAAGGCAAACAACCCAATCTAAAACTAGGGACAGGACTTGAATAGACATTTCTCCAGAGAATATATATAAATATCCAATAAGCACATAAAAATTATTTAAAACCATTAGTCATTTAGAGAGATATGAATCAAGACCATGATGAGATATCACCTCACAACCACTAGGAAGGTCAAAACTGAATGAAAGAATGAATTAAAAAAAACAAGAATTAGTAAAGATGTAAAGAAATCTGAATCCTCCTAAACTGATACTAGGGATATAAAATGGTAGTACTAGTATGGCAAATAGCTGTTCAGTTCCTCATAAAGTTAAATGAAGAGTTACCATATGGCCCAGAAATTCCACTCCTAGGTATATAATCAAAATATCTGAAAACAAGTGTTCAAATAAATACTTATGCATAACTGTCCATTGCAGCCCTAGTCACCATAGCTAAATGATGGAAACAACCCAACAGTCCATCAACAGAAAAATGGATAAATTAAGTACAGTATACCCATGTATTCAGCCATAAAAAGGAACCCAGTACTGATATGTAATTCAGCACAGATGAACCTAGGAAATATTATCCTAATTGAAAGACACCAGTTACCAAACACCACGCAGTTTTGATTACTTTATTTAAAATATCTAAAAAGGCAAATCCATGGAGACAGAAAGTAGATTACTGGTTGGCAGAGTCTGGAGATAGGTGGGAATGGGGAATGACTGCTTAATGAGTAAGGTATTTCCTTTTGGGGTGGTAGAAATGTTCTGAAACTAGATAATTGTGGTGATTGCACAACATTGTAAATGTACTAAATATCACTGCATTGTACATTCTAAAATATACCGTTTAAAATGAAATTTTAAGTTAAATGAATTTTAACTCAATAAAAATCATTTTCCCCTTTGTGTTTTTTTGTGAAGCTTATAGGCCAGTAGGAAGTCTGAATGGTTGGGTATTTTATAGGCCTAAACTGGGTGAGATGTCTTAGTTAGATTTTTTTCACTGCTGTGGCCAAAGGACCTAACAGGAACTGTTTTAGAGGAGAAAAAGTTCATTAGTTGGTCATGGTATCGGTGGTCTCAGTCCATAGACAGCCAACTCCATTGCTCTGGGCTCAGAGTGAGGCAGGACATCATGGCAGAAGGCTGTGTTGGAAGAAAGCAGCTTAGGGCATGGTACCAGGAAGCAGAGAGACTAAACTTGACTTACCAGGGACAAAATATACACCCAGTTGCACAGCCCCAATGACCCACCTCCTCCTGCCTGCCTTCAGTTATCACCTAGTTAATCCCTATCAGGAGATTAATTCACTGATTGGGTTAATGCTCTCATAATTTCACCTCTAAACTTTCTTGCACTGTCTCACACATGACCTTTTGGGGGACACCTCATATCTAAACCATAACAGATTATGACAGGATTTCATTAAGCACCATGATGTCTAACATTTAAAACTACATCTTTTATAAGTTTTAATTTGCAAAGAGAATGGAGAGTTCTTTGGACCCATTTAATAGGCACAATATTAATTTCTCTAATACAACATACATCCCAGTCTATCATCATTTGTCCCACCCAAATGCATTTATTGGCTCATTGCATCCTAATCCTCAATAAGGCTTGGTTAGTTCCAGAAATAAGGCATCTATGCCTGACATTCCAAACCAAAAATGACCTTTTGAATGACCACAAGTTATTTCTCACATACAAGTAGAAACAACCCTGTCTTCACCTTTCAGGTATATGCAGTGTACCATAAGAAAGTTACATTTGCAAGAGCATCTCAAAAATTAAAATGCTGTCCCAAGGTGCTGCTTTTAATTTTCAAAAATAAAAGAATTTTTTAAAACCTCATACTTTTCTGTAGATCAGTGTCATTGTTCTACTAAGAAATAAAATAACCAGATATTTTTATATTAATTTACAATATTTAGTTACTACTTTGTTACATAGATTTGTAGCCTTTTGCCCAGTTTATTGCAGAATCCTTAGCATCCTGGGCTAAGCATTAAGTGCCTGTAGTTTACCACATTTATTATAACAACCCAAAATGCTCCTACACATTTCTGCATACCCCCAGGGGGACGTTTAATTCTCACTTTGCTTCAAAATGACATGATACCATAAAACACACTACTAGATATAGTTCTTAAAATACATTAATCACTTTTATCATAATTGGTTCATCCATTTACCCATTGAAGGACATTTGGATTGTTACCATTTTTCTATTATGAATAAAACTGAACATCCTTGTACACATCTTTTCTATATATATGTTTTATATGTATGCACACACACATACATATATACACACACTCATTTCTCTTGGTTATGTAATTGAGTGGAATTGCTGAGTCATCATTCAGTACAGGCATATATTTATTTAGCTTAAGCAGATAATGCCAAAGTTTTCCCAACTGTTTGTATAAATCTATTCTTCACCAAGATCTTTTTTTCATTAAAATGTGCCATAAAAGGGATTGAAA
Organism: Glaucomys volans; assembly: GCA_020662805.1. Classification (NCBI taxonomy): domain Eukaryota; kingdom Metazoa; phylum Chordata; class Mammalia; order Rodentia; family Sciuridae; genus Glaucomys; species Glaucomys volans. The sequence continues at coordinate 798,727 of JAJEJO010050188.1, read as the reverse complement.
AGAAAGCCACATACTGGTAGAAAAATATTCATTAAGAGTAGAATTATCCCTAAAAATCAATACAAAGAGAAAAACAACCTAATTCTTTCTTATAGGACAGAAGACTTGAATAGGATATCCAAATGGCTAGTAAAGTCATGAAAAACTGTTCAATATCATTAGTAATCAGGGAAATGCTAAATAAAAATTATAATAAGATACTACTATAATAGGCTAGAAATGTAGCTCAATGCAGTAGCACTTGCCTAGCATGCACAAGGCCTTGGTTTGATCTGGAGCACTTCAACAAAAACAATAATAAGGTAAAATTAAAAAAAGGTTGTATAAGATACTACTATACACCAATTAGAAGAGGTAAAAGATTGACAGTGCTTTAATATTTTAAAATGATCTAAATATTAGACTTTAAAGTAAGGCTTTCAATTACTTAACTACTTCTTATTATCCAGTGCATCTGCCCCAATCTTTTGAATTTACAGATGAAGAAAGAATAAGAGTGTCTCATTTTTCAAATTGATTTTGTATTGAGTGACAGCATTGAGGCTTAAACCCAGAAGTTCCCTTTTTCACCTTTGTCTACCCTTTGGCCCAGATGAAAGAAAGCTTTCAGATCTGTATTTCTTTGGAAAATTGTTAGCATATGTTTTGCAAGATTAGCAAAGTGTTTTTGCATAATGTGACAACAAGCTCCATACCAAACTAAAAACTTCTCAAATACATACTTAAAATACTCCGATTTCTACTATTTTAAGACTAGAATAGGCATATGATGTCACAGTCTCATCTGGCTTCTCCAAGACTGTCTTCAGTGTCACCTGTGAAAAACACTTGCAGGGTTAGGTATATAGCTCAGTTGGTAGAGTGTTTGCCTCACAAGCACAAGGCCCTGGGTTTAATCCCCAACACTGCAAAAAGAAAAGAAAAACACTTGCAACTAGTAACTATGGTTAACCATCAACAGGTTCTAGGAAGCAATGTGTCACAAATCTGCACCATCATATTGTGGTATAATGGAGTGAACAGTGCACAACTGTTGGAGTCAGATGAGTTCACTTTATTAGTTGAATGAGTACAACCTTGGACAAGAGACTTTAAGTTTTACTTTATATAACAGTGCCACATATCTCATAGAATTATGAAAACTGAGGTAAAAGTCAGATAATGTAATTGAGATAAATAGCCAGGTTATAAGCCAAATTGGTACCTGATCATCAAGGGTAGGTAATACATATTTTCATTCACATATTTATTGTTTTTAATCCTTTCTGTGAACCTTGTAAAATAATGTCTTGCCTATCACTTCTGCTTCCAGTTCCACTTGTCCTATACAGACAAGGAGCGCTATGAAAATGAAGAGAGACCTGAGGTCCAGAAGCAAATGCTTGTTGATATGGCCAAGAAGCTACCAGTTTACACAAGAACTGGGAGTGGAGGTCAGTTCATTCAATATCAGCTGAAGAGGAAGTTCAGCAAAGATCTCAGAAACACTAAGTCATGTGTGTTGTCAGCCTAGCCCATTTTCTCTCTCAGCTTCTGAAAACCACTATGGAATTTTTTCTTAACTTTTTATTATAAAAATTTTAAAATACATATCAAAGTTGGAAGAATTGTAAACACCTGAAACACCAAAACTAGATTCTACCATTAACATTTTACTGTATTGCTTATATTGCTTATATATCCATCCCTTTACCATCTTCCATCAAACCATTTTCTTTTTCTGATGGATTTCAAAGTAAATAGCAAGTATCGGTACACACCTACCTATATATTTTATCATTCTATTTTTGGTCAATTTCGTGTACAAAAACATGCAGAAATCTTAAGTGTACAATTCAGTTTTTTCTTAAAGTGTAAATACAACTGTGCAACCAAAACTCCTATAAACATTACCATCACCCCAGAAAGTTTTGTCATGTTCCTTCCCAGTCTTTCCCCAACCCCAGAGACAACCACTATTCTCATAGTTTTCCACTGTAGATTAGTTTATTTCAATTTCTATAATTGGAGTCATACAGTATGTTCTCGTGTGTCTGGCTTCTTTTATTCAGCATAACATTTTGAGATTCGTTCATATTTTGCATATTTCCTTCCTCTTATTTACATTGTATGAATATATCACAGTTTATCCATTCACTGATTGATACACTGATTGATTCACTAGTACTTAACTAGTATGGGTTAAGTATTTGTGCAAAGGTTTATCTTCATTTTATTTGGGTAAATATCCACTATGGAATTATACTCTCAGATTTTATCTGTATGACTAGAACAGTATTTGTTGAACCAGTTCTCCACCTTTAAAATTTTGAAAACCAAGGCTTCTCTGGACAATTCATCCTAATATTTCTAGTATGGGAGATTATGTTTCAAGGCTTAAGAAAGTATACTGTAAGGCAGTTATGTTCATTCCTTCATTCAACAAATGTTTGTTAAGACACCATATGATAATTGGAGAAATTTTAATGTGGTCTGCATATTAGATAACATTAAGGACTTACTGTTAATTTTGTTAGAGTAGTAATATAGCAGTTATGATTTTTTAAAGTCTTCATGCATACTGAAATAGTTTTGGTTAGAAGTGACACAATGTCTGAGATTTACTTTAAAATGCTCAAGAAAAAGCCAGTGGAAGGAACAGATTGAACAAAAATGGTGCAAGGGTAGATAATTGTTGAAGTTGGTTAATGGTACATGGTATTATACTAGTGTCTCTACTTTTAGTGTACATTTGAAAACTTTCATAATACTAATTTTTAAAAAAGTAACCAATGTATATGAGGCACTATTCCAAGCATTGTGAATACACAGCTGAACAGAGAGGCACAAAGTCTCTTATGGAGTTTAAATCTGATGAGGAGGCAGACAGAAAATTACATAATTTCAGGCAGAAGATACAACTGGGTGCATATGGGGTGAGTTGGGCTCAGAGATATAGTTTGTTTTATCTCTAATGTGTTTTTATTAACATAAAATAATTGTACATATTTATGAGATATAGTGTGATATTTGATACATGTATAAAATGTGTAATATCAAATCAGGATAATCAGCATTTGTCTCCTTAAAGTTTTGGCATCTTTTTTGTGTTAGGAACCTTCAAACTCCTCTCTTCTAGCTCTTTACAAATTAAGTAATAAATTGTTTTCAGTAAGTATATTTTTGTTTCCTATTATCTAACTTCCCTCTCTTTCCTTCCCCACTACCTTTCCTGATTTCTACTGAGCACTTTTATATCCTCTACTTCTGTAAAATCAACTTTTTAGACTTCTGTGTATAAGAAAGAACATGTAGTATTTGTCTTTCTGTGCCTGGAGTATTTCACCTGACATAATAACCTCTACTTCTATCTATGTTGCCACAAATAACAAGGGTTCATTCTTTTTGTAGCCGAATAATATTCCATTATGTATACAGACCACATTTTCTTTGTCTATCCAATGTGTCTTTTAAAACTTTTCATTTGTTGCTAGTTTTTAACAATTAGAATATCTCCACTTAAAAATCCATGTTTCTGGCTTCTCTTGAAACTTAGACAGTCTGGCAATAATTTGCTTTCCAATACAGCAAAAATTAGCTGGATCTGAGTAGTGGCAATCCTCTTCAGAAAGACCATCCATTCTCAGATTCTGCACAATCCCCAACTGGCTGTTGCATTTACTACTCACAATTCCCTGGATCCTTGAGGCATTTGTTTATAGTCCCCATGATAGAGAGTAATAGGAAAGGATTTTCTGAGGAAGTGCTATTTGATCTGAGATCTGAATGACAAAAAGGAACTAACCATGTGTATCAGACAGTTCTCCAGAAAAACAGAACCAATAAAATGTGTGTGTGTGTGTGTGTGTGTCTGTGTGTGTGTGTGTGTTTGAAATTGGCTTGTATAGTCATGGAAACTGAGAAGCCCTGTGGTCTTCCATCTGAAAGCAGAAGAAGCAGGAGTGCTGGTATTCCAGTCTGGAGTCAGGAAAACTAACCACCCAGCTCATGCAGTCAGGCAGAGAGAAAGCAAATTCTCCCTTCCTCTATATTCTATTCTTGTCCTTAAGGGATTGGATAAGCCCCACCCACTTTGGGAAGAAAACAGTCTGCTTTAGTCAGTCTACTGATTCAAATGTTAATCTCACCCAGAAATACTCTTAGAGATATCCAGAAATAATATTTAACCAAATATCTGGGTATCCTATGACTCAGTTAAATGTTGACACATAAAACCAGTCATCCCGTCTTGTTAACTTGGCACACATACACATCTCCTTAAGCCATCCTTAATCTCTAAATAAAAACAACAAGGGCTGTGGGTGTAGCTCAGTGGTAGAGCACTTGCTTAGCATGCAGGGGACCCTGGTCTGATTCCTAGCACTACAAAAGAATAAAAAAAAAAAGCCCTAAGATCATAATTCTGCCTAATATGTTACAACTATCCTATGTACGACTAAAAACACTAAACCCTTCCCCATAAAGTGAGGTAAAAGTCCTTTAGTGGTGTTTACTCTTCTCCTTGTAACTTGAATATTAGGATATAAAATTAACAATACTCAAATACTATGAATACATTTTATATTATAAGCAAATAGGGAAAGGAAGAAAGGAAAGATATTTGAGATACACACAGAGAGATATTCATAACAAAATAAGGAGGGGATACTTATGACAATTATAGTCCTCATTTCTGTAACTGGTCACATGGTCATAGTTGGTATTAGTAACTACTTTTTCCACTATCCATTCTGTATTCCCTTTCCTTCAGCAAGCACCTCAACCATAGTTCTTTACCTTGGTGGGGTGACTCAAACCTTCATTCCTGAAGCGTCTGGGCCATTAGTAGTCATACCTAAATTAGATTGTTATAGTTTTCTATTCATCTAATCACAGGGCATGGGAGTACTAAGAAATGTCCTAAGGTAGCTCCTTCCTTACTTCTTTTTTTTTTCTTTTTTGAACCGGGGATTGAACTCAGGGGCACTCAGCCACTGAGCCATATCCCCAGCCCTATTTTGTATTTATTTAGAGACAGGGTCTCACTGAGTTGCTTAGCACCTTACCCGTGCTGAGGCTGGCTTTGAACCCACTATCCTCCTGCCTCAGCCTCCCAAGCCGATGGGATTACAGGCGTGCGCCACCACACCTGGCTTCCTTCCTTCCTTCTCTTGTGGAGTAATAGTCCAATTTCTCATAAGTAGTTAGGACCAATTATCCTAACCAATATTGCAGCTGCCTTCTTGACCTATTGATTTAGAGACATGAGGGTCCCAAAATGGACTGGTGGCAGTCTTAACTTGCAGTTCAGTGGAATCATTGTTGTGTCTCCTAGTAGAATCATTCTTCCCTTTTTACGTAAGACTTCTAGACCAGGAAAGTATAAATTCACAGGAACAGGAAATAAATATTTTGTTAGTGGGTAACAGAGGGTAATAATTAATGGTGCCACTCCCATTTCCACCCTTAATTCATGGACACATGGATACTGGCTATCAGGAAAAAAACAGTATTATATATTGAATGTTGATTCAGATCATATAAAGTCTTTTGAATAACTTTTCCCTAGCCCTGCAAAGTATTGCTGCCTAGCTGGCACCGTAACTGACCCTTCAGAAGACCATTCTACCATTCTGTCAAACCAGCTACTTCACGATGGTAATACACATGGTAAGACCAGTAAATTCTATGAGCATACACCCATTACTTTATTTCTCTTGCTTTGGAGTGAGTTCCTTGATCAGAAGCATTACTGTGTGGAATACCATGATGGTGGACAAGGCATTCTATAAGTCCACAGTGTTGGTCTTGGCAGAAACATTGCATGTAGGAAAGGCAAATCTTTATCTACACTGTCTGTTCCAATAAAGACAAATGCTTCCCCATCTATGATTGAAGCATCCAATATAATCAACCTGACACCAAGTACATGGCTGATCACTATGGGTAATGGTGTCATATTGGAGGCTCAATTTTGTTCTCTGCTGCTGACAGATTGGGCACTGGTGAGTAAAAGGCCATGTGTCTGGGCCCATGAATAATCTCCATCTCTGCTACCATAGCTATGCCATTCATGAGCCCATTGAGCAGTAATGAGATGGCTGTGGAAAGAGACTGACTGGTATCCATAGAACAAGTAATCATATCTGTTTGATTATTAAAATCTTTCTCTGTTGTGGTGCTATGATCTGAATGATTGTGAGCCCCCACCCATTCATACATTGAAATCTTGACCAATGTGGATGGTATTAAGAGGTGTAGCCTTTGGAAAGTGCAAGGTCATGAGGGTAGAGCACTCATTAATGGGATTAATGCCCTTACAAAAAGTCCAGGAGAGCTGTCTTGCCCCTTTCACCATGTGAGGACACAGCATGTTGGTGCTATCTGTGAAATGGACCTTCATCAGCACCAAATATGCTAGTATCTTTATCCTGGAATTCTTGGCCTTTAGAACGGTGAATAAAAATTGGTTGTTCGGAAACTACCCAGGCTATGGTATTTTGTTATAGCAGCCCCAAAGGACTAAGACATGTAATCAGCCTTTGGTGAGCATTCACATGAGACACAAACATCTTTAACTCTTCTCCAAATCTTCTTGTTGCCAATTTTCAAGTTTTCTTCTTTCCAAGTCCCCATTCATCCTTCCAAACATGTGACCAAGGACCAAGAATTGATATATCTTCATGTGCCTGGCCATTTCTCCTTCCAAGCAAATAAAAGTACACTACTCAAAGTTTTGCCCACTAGAAGGATTTTCCTTCTCCATTGTCCTTCAGGTATATCCCAGAAAGGGACTGTAATGCTTCAGCTGTTCACTTTCTTTTTTTAAAAAATTTTTTATTTGTTCTAATTTGTTGTACATGACAGTAGAATGTATTTATACATTTTGATAGATCATACATAAATGGAGTGTAATTTCTTACTTTTCTTATTGTACATATTATAGGATCACATCAGTCTTCCAAGTGGTATGTGCATATCATATAGAACCTTCTATATGAGAAGAGTCTTCTCTTCCTCTGTCAGCTGATGGAAACTTCTCATGAGACTATGCCCCAGGAACAGACCAAGAATATTTTTGAAAAAGAGAATAGATATCTGTGGAGGATGGTAGGGATTTGCTCCAAAATACTAAGGGCCTGCAATGAAATTTCACTTACAGGGTACTGCCAAAGGCTGTAAACAGCATCCCTATCTTTCATTGATACTTCAAGACAATTTTATCTGCTGGATCATGTGGCCCAAGCAGTAAAGCACTTACATAGCAGTCTGAACCTGTTGTAGAGCCTGCTCTTGTTCTGGGCCCCACTCAAAATTAGCAGTTGTTTAGGTCACTCAGTAAATGGGCTGGAGTACCAAGCCCAAATGAGGAATATGTTATCTTCAAAATCCAAAAAGGCCTATTAGGCACTGTCTTCCTTCTTTTGTTGTAGGTGGGGCCAGATGCAACAACTTATCCTTCACTTTAGAAGGGATATCTCAACATGCCACACATTATTGTACCCCTAGAAATTTCACTGAGGTAGAAGGTTTCTGAATTTTTGTTGGATTTATATCGCACCCTATTGTACACAAATGTCTTACCAATAAGTCTAGAATATTGCTACTTCTTGCTCACAAGGTCAGATCAGCATAATGTCATCAATGTAATGGACTAATGTGATACCTTGTGGAAGAGAAAGGTGATCAAGATCCCAGCAAACTAAATCATGACATAGCACTGGAGAGTTGATATGCCCCCAGGGAAGAAAAGTGAAGATGTATTGGTAGTCTTGACAGCCAGAAAGCAAACTGCTTCTAGTGGGTCTAATGGACAGGGATTCAGATAAAGGAAGCTGCCAAATCAATAGCCGCATACCATGTACCCTCAAGCAAAGAAACCATATCTGGTATAGTGGCCACAATTATAGTCAACATATTGGCTAAACTTACAATAACATATCATAATTCCTCAGGATACATTTTTTCTGCATAAGCCAAATAGGTGAATTGAAAGAGGATGTGGTGGGAATGATCACCCCAACATCCTTCAAGTCCTTCATGTTAATAACAACCTCTGCAATTCCTCCAGGAATGCAATATTACTTTGTTTTACCATTTTCCTAGGTAGGGACAAGTCTACTGGCTTCTACTTGGTCTTTCCCACCATAACAACCCTCACTTGTACAGGTCAGAGAATCAGTGTGGGTATTCTGTCAGCTACTAAGCATGTCTATTGCAATTATACATTCTAGAAACTGGAGAAATATCCACAGGAGGCATTTGGGTACCACTGTGTTCACTGTGACTGGTCAGACCTGACCTAAAACTGTGTTGGTCACCTGACCTCTGTAGGCTCCAACTCTGGTAGACCACAATGATATTTTGGGTCTCCTGGAATTAGTATCACTTCAGAGCCAGTGTCCAGTAGTCCACAAAAAGGATGCTTTTATTTTCTTCTTCCTAATATACAGTTGACTTGGTAAAAGGCCAGAGATAACTTTGATGAAGGATAGGGGAAAGATGGAACAGCATAAAATTTTAGTGGTGTTGGTAATATTCTACTGCCTTCCTCAAGGGGGCACAGTCTCCCCTTCATTCAAAGGTCTCTGGGTCTGTGAGTTGGCTCAAGTCTAGGAATTGATTGAGGGACCATGACTATTTTTTATGATTCAGACAAGACTTTTGTTCACTCAGTCTAGAACTTTTCTACTTGTATAGATCAAGTAAGAATTTAGTAGGCTTTCTACCTATTTAACTTCTAGAAAGACCATGATTCACTAGCCAAAGCCATAGATCTGCATGAGTCAGACTATTCTGATTGCTGCTTTGACTCTGCTGACCATAACTATAGCTGCATCCACTTTGCTTGTAGTGGTTGAGTGCCACCATGTGATCCAATTACCTCCATTGCACATAGGTTTCCCAATTTAATGACTACATTGAGATCTGGCATAGAGAGAAGAGCAGTCACAAAGCTCTTCAAGCATGCTGAGATTCCTCTCACAAATTTATTTCTCATGGAAGTGGTTAGTGGTAACTCTTGTCAACCCTCTTAGTGTGAGTGAGTAGGTATTAAATGACAAATTCATCCTTACATTCCAATCTCCTTAAGTCTTTGAATCCCTTCCTCTACATTAAACCAAGGCAGGTATGGCATTTTCAATTCATTCACTGTGTGCCACCTTTTGGTTCATGTTTCAGCTAATCAACCAACCAAACTCCTTGAGCTGCAACATTAAATGCAACATCTGCTCAGTGGGTCTGTATCAATGCTTTTGTCCAGATCTAACTTTGTATTCCTTCCACCATTATTTCACATTCTCAGTATCTATTCCCACATGTGTTCCCTGGATTTCTATCTGTATAAATTACAAAACTCAAGTAGTTCTTTTTGTAATACCTCCTCATGGATCACAATCATTGTAGGAGAGATGATGGTAGATTAATCTATGGCATTGACAATATCTTTAAAAATGTGCTAAAGGACCCAACCATAAAAGCCTCTGTCCTTTCCTCCTTGACCCAATAATACCTTTATCTTTTGTCATATACTCGTCCTCACTGGTAGGAATGAACACAGGAATCTACTGAATTAACAGTCTATTTTGTTGCATCAGTTATGTGTGCTTAATATACACTTTAAATGAAATTATTATATTAGCTCAAATTATGTAGTTTTTATACTTAATAATAATCATATTATACACAGTCATACTCTGTCAGTGAACATGGAAAAAATTAGAAGGAAAGGAAAACACCTTTAATCCTAGGGGATTGAAGGAAGGAAAGGAGAGAGGGAGGGAGGGAACAAATGGGCAGGAGGTATTTTTGTATCAGACCTACAGGGCTAATAGAACCCTGAACAGAGAAGTCAGAAAAACTGTACTGGTAACAACCCTGCCACTCACTTGCTATGTGGCCTTGAGCAAATCTCTGGATAAGACCCAAGTCTTTACTTTCTTATCTGTGAAATGGTCGATTGAAATAATTGTTTGCAAAGGTCTCTTCTGTTCTCCAAATTGTCTTGTTTTGTTTGCAGTTTTGGGGATTGAACCCAGGGCCTAGCACAAATTGTTATTCTAAGTATCACTTTCTTTACCATTTTGTAGTTTTATTCACCTTATGCAATTTAGCCTCTTAAAGAGTTAAATTATGAATCCTTATTTTTAGATAGGAAAGTTGGAATAAATAGAGGCCAAACTATTTCCTAAGATCCCTCAAATAGTTGATAGTAGTTTGTTTTATAATATAAAATCTTATGGTCAGATATCCAAATATGAAGCCTCTTCCCCTTCTTTCCCTGAAAGGTGCTTTCAAGCTTGACCCAATTCTTCTATGTGACTGACTTTTGCTTAGCAACTTGAGATGAGTTTGACCATCTGTAGATAGTGTATAAGAAACCATCCTAATAGACTAGTAAAACATGAGGTCTTATCGTGAGCCCTACCAAGTGCTAACCACCTTGTTTTCCCTATAGCTGTACGATTCTGTGACCGGTGCCATCTGATCAAGCCAGACCGCTGCCATCACTGCTCTGTCTGTGCCATGTAAGTGACAGCAATATTTCCCCTGGGCTGAGCTTGGCTACTGATGGTTGCCTAGACAACAAAATGACTGATCCTAACATGCAACCATGCCTAGATAAGAGCATTTCCTTTCAGTCATAATGAGTACATGCCAAACACCCTCACAGGAATGATGATGATTCAAACTATTCTAAAGATAGAAAGAGAAATAAAATCACATTTTAAAAATAAACTTTTATTTTAGAACAGCTTTAAAAATATGGATTTATCATGATGATAGTTTTCATACACCCAACACTCACTTCCCCCTATTGTTAACACTTTCTATTAGTATGATACATATACATTATTTTTAATTTAAGGCTATCCTTTGTTTAGATATACTCAATCTTCCCTAATGCCCTTTATCTGTTCTAGGACCCCATCCATAATAACACACCATATTTTGTAGTTATGTCTCCTTAGTTCTTCTAAGCTGTGACAATTTCTCAGATTTTACTTATTTCTGATGATCATGACAGTTTTCAGGATTCATGGTTAGGTATTTTATAGAATGTTCCTCAGTTGACATTTGTTTGATCTTTCCTCATGATCCTTAGACTGGGATAATGTGATTTTGGGAGGAAGACCATAGAGGTGAAGTGCCATTTCCATTACATCATATCAAGGGTACAAATAAACATGACTTATCACTGCAGTGCTAATCTTTATCATCTGGCTCAAGTAGTATTTGTAAAATTACTCTCTAACTCCTCCCTCTACTGCACTCTTCAAAAGGAAGTTACTATGCACAAGAATGGGAAGTTATGCTCCTTCTTCTTTTTTTCAATAACCGTATTTTATTTATTTATATTTTTTTATGTGGTGCTGAGGATCAAACCCAGTGACTCACACATGCTAGGCAAGAGCTTTACCACTGAGCTAGAACCCCAGCTCCTCCCTCTTTTGAAGATTGAGTATCTGTATAAATTATTTGGGGTTCTTCTGTATGGGCGATGTGTATTTTCTCCCCCCATTTACTTATTTAGTCAATCATTTATTTATCCCAATATGGAGGCATGAATATTCATTTTTCTATTTTTTGTCTATGATCCAGTACTACTGTATTTATTTATTTTGTGGCTGAAATTGTTCCAGCTTTGGGCTTCTTTGAAAGGAAAAGCAGATGACTCTATATTGTCATGTTCCTATTTCTATCTCAGGAGCCTTGTGTAGGCTTTTGTGTGCCACACAATGCAATATTCCAGAAATTGTATTTATTGCTTCTTTTTTAATCAACAAAATATTGTTCCAGCTTTGTAAAACCCCATTTTATATTAATATATGCAATCTTCATCCCTTTCTTCTTGGGTACTTATGCCACTCATATTTCTTTTAGTTTTGATTCAAACACAGGCTATAGCACTATTTTTTCTGTGCTTTTATTAAACTGAATATTGAACAAAACTAGAGGGGATACCTTTTCTATGTATCAATCTCCTGCAGATTCCAATCCCTTTTAAAGGTCGGACTTCTACATGTGTAACTTGCTGCTGGCATAATCCTATAAAGTATTTGTTATGATTGCCTCATCCTAGGAATAATAGAATACAATGGTTTTGCATTTGCTGTAATGGAGATCTTGGAACAGATGTACTGGATCCATGTAAAAATACTGGTGAAAACTTGAGTTCAATTTTGAGATGTTGCTTCATTTCCATAGCCTCACTTATTGCACTGTATTTTGTCCCCTTTGTAGGTGTGTTTTAAAAATGGACCATCACTGCCCTTGGTATGTCCCTTTGATTCATTTCTCTCCTCTAAAAGGGTCAAAGTTGTTCAATATGCCCACTTTCCTAAGCATAGTTGTAACATGCCTTTTTCTGCCACCATAATTTACTGGGTTTTGTATTTGTGTGGGGGACAAGGGAGGGGTAACATTTTAAAGCAATAATAACCATACCACCAAAGGTATGGTAGCGAGTTCCTGGGGTCACAAAGCTAATGGTCTCCTCTCCATTAACTTTAGCAATTGAGCATAGTAATGAAATACAGTCACAAATATTTTTCCTCTTGTATGTTACACAATTCATTTTTGTTTGTAGCTGGCTTGATGTTTGAAATAGCCTAGATTGTTAAATTCAGCAATTCATCAGAGCTAGAGAACCAGTGAAATTACCTAATTACAAAAAAAAAGAACAAGCCACAACTCTACCATGTGTAGCTGCTAAGACTTTAATAGCTTTTTAGCAACCAAGATCCATGTTTGCTTGGGTGTGTCAGGAACTAGTCCAGAACTGTTAGATGTTTCTATGCCTGTAAATGAAAGGAGAAACAAGTGAGATGTGAACTTGTTTTTCTAGTCTGTTCCCATTAAGGGACTTTTATCTCTGTTGGGGTTTTATATGATGTGTAATGAAGCAGCAGGAATAACATGCTTCCATTGCTTAGTCCACTTATGTATCAGTATGTTCTCAATCAATAGGTCCTGATTTCAAATTAGTTTTTCTTTTTTTTTAGGGTTAATAACTGCATTGGATTTTCCAACTACAAATTTTTTCTTCAGTTCTTAGCTTATTCTGTTCTCTACTGCCTGTACATTGCTACAACAGTCTTCAGCTATTTCATCAAATACTGGAGAGTAAGTTAAAAAAATCTGAAGGTCCCCCACAGACCAAACACACACTCCAGTCTGTGACATCGTTCATCCTGTAACATTTTACATTTTGAAAGAGCTAATACTGAAGAAACCAAAAGGGAAGCCACTAAAATCAAGTTTTTCATTTGAAGTTTAAGAGGTTGCTATTTAAAGATTCTAGTTAAACAAGTTTCTGTTGTATATGACAATCTGGCTAAGGCCCTCAGTATCCTAACCTCTTGACTCCTACCAATTGTTTAAAATGTACTTTTGAACTGAGTTTTTAAAACCCACTTACTACCAGTTATATTTTTGAAAAATGTTGGAACCAATTCAAATCCCTGGTTTCTAAGAAAAAGGCTAACAAAGCACTCCCCTGAACATGGAATGAGGTCAAAGGAGCCTTGCAAAATTTCTGCTATATAGAAAGATACAATGACATACCTTCACATGTGACCAAAATGAACTGGGAAGACTTTCTTGAACATTTTTTGATAAACGCTAGGTTGGAAATTAGAAGAACTAAGATATAATACTGCTTTCATTATTTGCCTCACTGACTCATTGCCAAGATCAAATGAAACAGATGTTGAAAATGTTTTGCCTTTCAAAATATGATTCTAACAATTACAATGAAATCTCAAAAAAACTTGCTTTTATTTTTCTCCTATTTGAAGATATCAGTCATAGGTACAGACCCTGTACCTATGTTTATAGGGTCTGGCAGAAGTATATTTTTAAATTTCATGCCAGTGGACTCCAAAAGAAATATTCTCCATACAACTCCAGTACAGTTACTAAGAGATGCATGATGAGGGCTATCCAAACTTATCCTAAATAGCAAAAGACGAATGTGGGCAGAGCTACTATTTATTACTTTAGGAATTGCACAAGCACATTAGCTAAAGAGGTAAAATGGTGGGAAAGAAACATGAATTCTCTGGTTGGAATATAAAAACCACAGCGAACAAGAAAAAGACAAGGCAGTGAGAAGGTAAATAGCTGAGAATATTTAAATTATAAATCTGTGCTTTGATTCCTGGTAGTATAGAAAATATAGTATACAAAATTATAGCGATATATGCTTTCCATTTCCCTTCAACTTGCTTAATCAGTTCAAATATTTCATAACTTTAAGAATAGTGAATGGTATGATAGATATCAAATTCTGCAATTCAAAGACTCAAAACTATTAGCATAAATAATGAAGTTTTTTCTCATATATTTTCCCCAAATAGAAAATGTTTCACCATGCTAATACATCTTAACATCTCTTTTGCCCCTTTGCACAGCACAAGATTTACTTTCTGTTGCTCAGGTTTCCATGACCTATTTGGCATTCTATACACACACTGAGCTACTACTCTAAATGTGAAGAAAATCTGCTGCATCCAATCAACAGGGAAAGTGTCAGCCTTGATCTTCACTACAGACCTTTCTTGGTACTTAACAGTAGGCGACTGTTTAAAAAACCACCTTTTACCCTCATAACAAAGTAAACAAGATTGCATTTCACATATTTTGCCTTTAGCTCTCCTAGTCAGCCAATAATCAAATACCACAATGCCAGCTAGGTACTGTATGCTTTTTTCTACTCTTGAAAGATGATAGTTGGATATGAATTAATCACCAGAAATGTGGCAGCATTCACAAGCAATACCAGGGGTGAACATAGCCTTGTCCATTTCCTATTCCCTCATTTTTTTCTCCACAATATCCTACCTTGTGCCTGACATGCAAGGCAAGGAAACCTGTCTCTGCTTGCCCTCATAATGAAAAGGGCATTGACAGTTCAGGAAAATGATTCCTTGCAGTCTTTCCAGCCAAAAAGCACCTTAGTGTGGTTCAGGGATGGCTTTCTCAGTTTACATCAAATCTCTCTTTAAAATAAAAAGTAAACACTGCCATGTATTTTAAAAGCCATTCATCAAGGATACAAGCTGCATTTCTAAGAACAGCAACTTCTATTTGCGTGATACATTGTAGGTTTTGAAGCACTTCCGTGTCCATTATTTCATCTGATCCTCAGCACAACCTGTGAAGTAGGCAAAGCAGGAATTATTAGTTTGATTCAAAGATGGTAAGACTGAGGATCATAGTAGTTAAGTGACTTGCCTAAGATCACCTAGCTTGTAAATTTCAAAGTGAGAACTTGAACCAAAGTGTGATCCTAAGGCCAATGATCTTACACACTGTACCATGTCCTACTGCCCATTATGGCTCTGGTATGGAACAAAGGATTCAAAGGCTTTCAGAATTTCTCTCTCCTCTCAATATTAACTTCAACAATAGCTACTTTGATAGGAGATTGATCTTTGCCTTATGCAAAAGTACTAACACGTATCCCCCACATTGGGCCATGAATCTCCTCACAAAGGCTACAGATTATTGTAGAAACATGATAGTAGCATTATTGTACCAATATTCCTCTGAATTGCCTCTGATTATCATTGCTTTGAACAATTTAGCTTGGCTATCTCCTGAGAAAGTTTTTGTTTTGTTTTGGGAAGTACTAGGGGTTGAACTTGGGGCACTCGATCACTGAGCCACATCCCCAGACCTATTTTGTGTTTTATTTAGAGACAGGGTCTCACTGAGTTGCTTAGGGCCTCACTAAGTTGCTGAGGCTGGCTTTGAAATTGAGATCCTCCTGCCTCAACCTCCCGAGCTGCTGGGATTACAGGTGTGCACCTCCACACCTGGCCCTGAGAAGGTATTTTTGAACATAGGGCTGTAACCTTTAAACTAAAAAAAAAGTTTAATATTCAGAACTCTATCAAGGAACAAAACAGTAGATAAACAACACAGTAGATGACGAATTTGAGGTCAGCCTCAGCAACTTAGTGAGACCCTGTCTCAAAATAAAAATAAAATAAACTTAGTGAGACCCTCTCTCAAAATAAAAAGGACTGGTGGTAAAGCACCCCGGGTTCAATCCCCAGTACCAGAAAACACACACACACACACACACACACACACACGCTTTTAATTGTTACTGGAAAGTAATTAAAATATTTCAAATTGTCTTATCTTACCAAAATAATGATCAGCATGCGAAAGGAGGTAATAAGTAATAGTCATTACTCCAACTGCTCACTCCAAAATTAAAAGTGTTTAGTAAAGTTCTTTTCAGAAGTCAAAATGTTACATGCTATGCATGCTACAGAACTTTAGATCATTCTTTCTGGTCTAGAACTACATGTATAAAGAAAAGCTGGTATCACATAGAAAATAAGATGTCCTATATAACTATAAAAATCTTAAGCCACCTACTTTTACATTGCCAGTAAACTCCTTCTTGAGTTTTACGTCTAAACAGCTGTTCCACAGGATGTAATATACCAGCCCATTCCACTTCAGCTATAAAAAACAACCATATAAAATGTGCAGCAGCTTTAAAATCAGGTCATGACTTATAGGTAGGACATTTTAAAATTATATGTATGTGTTTTAACTTCCTACATTCATCACTGTGACATTTTCAATACCCATATGTCCAAGGAAACATGACATATAAAGAATTCTAGAATAGCCCACCTTGAGATAAGAGGATGGACACTATGACATCAAGATCACCTCTAACCTATGATTCAGAATTCTCAAACTAAATGGAATATGACCTTTATGCCAATTATGGCCTGAACATACCCTTTTCATGTTACCCTTTTCTAACTGGTACATTATATACTCTATTTTACACTGAACTGCACTTAAGCAAGGATCCATTTTAGGCTTTGGAGACTAAGAGGATATCTTTAATGAGGTATGATCATCAACAGAAAGAACAATTTTGTAAAAAAATTTTATAGAATCTGTTTTTTAAAATTATACCAAATGTTTTATACATGTGAAAAACTGTAACCTATGTAGGGAAAGTAGCTAAGCTTTACCACTTTAATCTTTTGTTTTGTTTGTTTATTATTTCTTTTCTAGGGGGAATTGCCCAGTGTTCGCTCTAAGTTCCATGTCCTTTTTCTCCTCTTTGTGGCCTGCATGTTTTTTGTCAGCCTTGTGATTCTCTTTGGTTACCATTGTTGGCTTGTCAGCAGAAACAAAACTACCTTAGGTAAGACTAAATGTTAAGACTAGGAAAAAACATTGGGCTTGGAGTGTAGCTCAATGTAGCACTTGCCTAGAATGTGTGAGGCCCTGAGTTAAATCCCTAGTACTGTCAAAAATAAAACACCCCAAACATGTTAGAGTTTATCAGATTGACCTGTGGTTTGTTCCCAAGGGGAAAAAAAACTTCTA
Organism: Glaucomys volans; assembly: GCA_020662805.1. Taxonomy (NCBI): domain Eukaryota; kingdom Metazoa; phylum Chordata; class Mammalia; order Rodentia; family Sciuridae; genus Glaucomys; species Glaucomys volans. The sequence continues at coordinate 781,372 of JAJEJO010050188.1, read as the reverse complement.
ATGAAGCATTTTAGCTGTAGTGACATCCCTTTGCCACTAATCTGAGATAGATGAAAATACATTTTGCCAAATTTGGAGAGCCATAGTGAATGGAACTTAAAAACTAAAGAGAGCATTAGAAGATAAAACTGTACACAAAACCAAAAATGGCCATTGCTCTTTAGAGTATGTATTGGGTAATAGCTCCCCAGATTCACAACTCAGAAGACATAAAATGTGTTCACATGAAGAAACAAAGGAAAGAATCAGTATAGAAGAGAATGATAGAAGGAAGAGGTGAAGGTCAATAAAGATAGAAGTATCTAATTTATTCAGTACATCCCAAAACAGAGTCTACTGGCTGAACTCAAAGTCTTGAAAAAGAATCAAATCATTGAATATCTGTGGTCATGAAGGAGCTGTGTAGGGATTGTGGGAATGAGAAACATGTTTAACAAGTTATTCTCTAGAAAATGAGCATAAGAAATAAACCTTGCTTGTTATTATATTGAGAGTTTTATTTCTGATGGATTCCAGTACAATGATTTTTTTTAATAATGGTGAAACAAATGTTTAAATTGTCTACAAATCAGTACACAAGAAGTGAGGAGAAAGTGTTTAAGAGTTTAGTGTTTAATTAGAATAAATTTGAGGCAAGTTTGGTGCAAACGCTACTGCACTTTGGGAATACATTTGCTAATAATACTAACAGCCAAGAAAGTATTTTCTTCATTTTCTAAATCAAATATATATGTAGCACTTAGTTGCTAGGGTGGTAAATTAGCACATTTGGCTTAGAGATCAGCTACAAAGTAGAAAAGTACTAAAAGCTTCATGATAATAGGGTCTGAAAACAAAGCACAAATGGGAAATGGTCAGATGCAGCCAGAGTCCAACAGTGAAAGTGTTTGCTTAATGGGATAAATGTGAGTCTAAAAATAATGTGCACTAACGTGGTCCAATTCCTCATAGTCTTTGAGGTGATTATAGTTCACCCATTGACATTTTATCTGGAGTAAAACTCAGTTTCTTACATTGCAGGCTTCAGTGTGAACATCTTCATTTCTGAAATGTTTCAAAACCAAATCAATATTATTATCATCTCTTTATGTGTCATTACTTTGGTCCCAGCTCTACAGATGGAAACCATTTGGCTGTTGTTGCCACTTAGATTCAAATAAAGTGTTGTTAAATCTGTTCCGTCACTCCTGAAATCCAGCAGTAGAAATACATGCTACTCCCATGGCTGCTTAATTATTTCTACCATCATGTGTTTCCCCTGCCTTTTTAAAAATACAAGTACTATTTCTTTGTATGGAATAACAAGCCTACCTGGCATTAAGTGAGTGAACTTATTTTTATGAAGTAATTTAGCAGTAACTAAGAACAAGGGACCTATATTAAATACAGCAAAAAGATGTCATAGAATTTAGTAACATTCATGGAGAACTGTAAAATCATGACTGCTGAAATTTGTTCCTTTATTGCTTTCTTCCTCCTTTTTTCAATTTTTCTACCCTGTCCTAGAGGCCTTCTGTACTCCAGTGTTTACAAGTGGCCCAGAGAAAAATGGGTTCAATCTTGGCTTCATCAAGAATATACAGCAGGTGTTTGGAGATAATAAGAAGTTCTGGTTAATACCTATTGGGTCCAGGTGGGTAATTATTACCACTGAAAGAGGTACTATAGTTTGAAGTAGCAAATTCCATTTTGATTATAGTATATAGCAGGTATCTGTCCAACATGATACTCTATTTCCCAAGTTTTTAATTTCTAGGTTGGCAAAGACAAATCATGAGGCAAACATATGATAAAATAGATATCTTCATGCCTTGTTTGTGGCAAGATAAACTAGTATTATCTTTTATAAATTAATTTGTTTATATGTATCAAAAACTACAAAGATCTACATATCTTTTGTCCCAGTGATTGAATTTCTGGAAATCTAACCTAAAGACAGAGATGAAATATGTACAAAAAATGTCTCTCATAGAATTCTTTTTTTTAGTTGTTGATGGACCTTTGTTTGTTTACTTATATGTGGTGCTGAGAATCAAACCCAGTGCCTCACACATGCTAGACTAGTGCTCTATCACTGAGCCATAACTCCAGCCCCTCTCATAGAATTCTTTACAGCCAATAAATTAAAAAATATCCTAAATATCCAACAGCATAGGAATATATGTGTGTGTACATATGTATATGTATATACATATACCCAATAGATTGATTATTATGTAGTCAAAAGTAATGATTACAAGATGATATCACACTAAGGGGAAATGCATAGTATATTATCTGTGAAAACATAAAATTCAAAATGCTATGTACACTGATTAAAAATATGAACAAACATAGAAAAAAAGCAGCAGAGGAGAAATATGACAAAAATACTAAAAGTGTTAAGGGAAATAGTCTCAGAAAATAGTTTTCTTTTCTTGATTTTTCATATTTTGAATGAAATATTGTTATTTTTGTGAAGGAAAAAATGCAATAAAAATGAGGAGAAAGATTGATTTACAGATTATGTGTAATTATTAACAAGAAGAATGCAGAGAAAGAAATGAGAGATCAGTACAGCCAAACTTGTGTTCTCTGAGTGACTTTGTGAACCAGATTAACCATCAGCAAAACAAGCTCTGGAAAAGAGTTTGTTTACATGCTTCTTGCATCGCCCTTTAGATCCAATCCTCAGACAGGGATACATTTATGTTCACTTATTTGAAGAAACTTTTCTGGGGTTAAGTGGTAGCTAAGAAAAATTTTCTCCTCCCCTTCACTCATTGCCCGGATACTTCCTCTGTAGGAGTTAGTGTTTTACAGACACATTTGTTTAAAATGTGATGTAGTCTACTCTCCTGACTATAAATCACATGACAAAACTATGTCACTGGGTAATGTTGATTAATAACTATTACCAGCAATTATCTACACCCTGTTCACACACATGCAGACACAAATACACACCTTCACCACATCAAAGGGAGGTCTAAAAGAGTCTTCTTTGATATATAAAAAAAAAGCCCTATTTACTTATAATTAGTACACTTATATTCTCTGTAGAGGAATATCAATAAAATTGGTCAACTTTCAATTAAGCACATTCATGAACAGGAGAAAAGGTGAAGGTCATATCAAATGAATAATCTAAGTCACTGAGATTTAAATTTGGAATGTATTCAGATATAGAGACTCCAGTGTTCAAACTGTAACCTGGTCTAGCTAGGACCACCACAATTCCTTCCAATATATCTGATCTGTTAATGGTCAGAAATTAACCAGGGAGGTGACTCTAGCTTACCATAAACATCCACAAAGGTGGATAATTGCCCCCAAAATCTGCATTCTAGAGATGCCTCATTTTGGCTTTCTCATAGTTCCTAATAACTTTTCTTCCATATGAGCCAAATAAATGACAAGGCACTTGGGGCATTATCTATCACAAGTTCACAGGAGCTTATCTCCACTATATTCACCAATTCTCAGTCTACTCATCTTCAGTGAATGTTTAGAATCAAAACAGTAAGATAATGGGATTTAAGTTAGGATCATCATCATTAAATGATAATTATGAAGCTTGGATATTGCTGTACTGGGCAATGTGGACAACAAGTTTCTTACAAACAAAAACAGTCACTGATGCAGACATGCAAACACAATATGGAAATTTAGAGCATTATAGCAAATAAATGATGCTATTAAAAGAGCCTATTTCACCAAGGTTTTGGACAATAAGTGTTACTATTCCTAAGATTTCTAAGGATTATGACCTTTACAACAAGTGTATGTCCACTATAAAAGCTCACTGCCTTTCTTTCCCTCAGTCCTGGTGATGGACACTCCTTCCCTATGAGGTCAATGAATGAGTCACAGAACCCACTACTAGCAAATGAAGAACCATGGGAAGACAATGAGGATGATAATCGAGGTGGGTAGTCTCAAAAGGAAGTCTCTTTTCTGCTGCACAGCCTGAGCACTATAGAACTATGTTAATTCAACTACTGTGATGTGTAGTGAGTAAATCATATCCAGAAAGATTTTATAAGATATCAGCCTCTTAAGTGCCCTCTGGATGGAAGATGGTATGTATGACCAGATTTGTTTAGCAGACTTCGATAGCTTAGATAGGATTAGATGGCAGTTTAGGAGGTTCCTTACCATCTTTGCAATACCATGACTTACAACTTTTCAGATAAATCAGGACACCTAATAAAGAGTTCTGTGCATGTATCCACATTACCAGCCCTATTTCTCTGCCTATTGATAGGCCTACTTCTGTGACTACCATTTGCTTATGTTGCCAATATCAGCTATCCAGAGAGTAATTTTTAGCTATTATTCCAAATAAAAGAGTGACTGGTGGTGATTTTGAATAAAGACTTATAATAGTTACCATGAATTGTACTTGGGATGAATGAGACTATATGAGGACATGGAAAGGCAATGAGTTGGGGAGCAGAGGTGGAAAATGAAGCCTTCTAAATGTTCACCCAGTTAGATTATTTTGGACCAGGTTCTCTACTTGGAAGTGCAATTTTAGAAAAAAAGTACATTTCTAGAACAAAGGAAGACAAAAGCCCCAAATCCATACATACAAAAGAAAACAGTTAATCACCCAATCCAAAGAACTTACAGCAGAAAAAACTCCCTTATGTCCTGCTGACTACTGGAAAATTAACTATATTTTGACATACCAGACCTCAACCTTCAGTCTTTCTGATCAGACTTGCTTACAGCAGTCCACAAGTAATACAAACTCTTATTTGGATATTTAAAAAGCCCAACTCTAATAGATATCAGAGACAGGAGCCTGGACCTGGTTTGAAGTAACTCCACAATGGAAAAAAATTCATATCTATGCATCATATTGGCAAGCAGAAAAATTTAAGTGTAGATGTAGCACCACATCACAAACAGGCTACTTTTTTGAAACAGTTTTCAATTTTAAAGCCAAAAGAAGCCTTTATTTTAGCTGGCCAGTGTCGATCCCCTTACACCTAAAAGCAGTGTCCTGGGAAACTGCGCATTAGTTCTTTTGTTGCCAACTTTTATAGGGCATGGGAAGGGATTAGGGTGGGGCTATAGGGAGGGGATTTGGGATTGGGGTGGGCTATAGGGAGGGGATTTGGGATTTGGTGTGGGACTGAATCTCCCTGGGGAGCACAACATTTTAATCTGTTTTCTGTTGCTATAACATTCCCCACTGGTCTTATTAACAAATCCTTGTTAACATTAACAAATCCTTGTTTAGGAAACTAGTGGTTTTTCAGTTTCCAACTTCCCAGACTCTGATGGGTTCCATTCCTCAATTTGACCAGATTTCTTATTTTAGACTAACTGCCTGTCCTTAATTAGGAACTTTTTACTGCTGTAAGGAGAGGGGGCGCTGACCGCTCTTGCTGCTTCGAGCTGGAATGGGGCAGAATCTGGGGAAGCAGTTTGAAGTTCCTTTTAGAAATCTGGTCAATGAGGAGCAGAAGTCTGCTTGGGAAGAGCAGGTTGTAAAGTCATTTGGGGTGGGTGCTTCTATGAGAGAGAAACAAAATGACATTAAGTACCAAAATGAGATTAATACAGAATATAATGACATGGTAGAAGTCAATCTCTCACCAGGTGGAAGAACTGAGAAGTTGTTCCCATAACAAGGCCTATCAAAGACTGGAGAGGTTGAGGCCTTTATTTGGGAACCTGAGTTATCAGGTACATTTGTCTAAGAATGTCTCTTTTGTAGCCTCCAGTCCTATTCTAGGGGCTAACACAAGTACATCTTAAGTTACATTAAATTATTGTTTCTTTTAAATGCCCAAGAATGTCTATGGCTTGATTTTAACTGTTTTGCTAGGTGTTTAAGATCAAGTTAGTCAAATTGACCTGTTCCTGTCTCTTAAGAGTCAGAAGAGTTCTCACAGGGGTCACTCGTGGGGAATTTGAGAGTAGCTTCTTAGGTTTGTTCCTATGCTTGGGTGGTGGCAGCTCCTGCATTTCAGCAGCTCCTTCATTCCAGCAGCCTCTGCATTCTGGGGCAGGCAGCAGCGCTCCTCCTGGATTCCAGCAGCTCCAAGGCAGTGGCTTTTGCCTTGTGGGCAGCTGACAGCTCTTTGCTTCCATTCATGGCAAAGGGAAGCTGGTCCCTGCTCACTCCCATCAACCCCAGGAGGGCAGGAGCCAAGCCTGTCTGACCCACTGTTGCACCTCCTTGTTCTCAGCAATCTCCGCTGCGTCTCCAACTCTGGAGGACAAGCCTGGAATGCACGGGTTATTGAGAAGCGTCCACTCAGATTGGGTTCTGTCCTGGATGGCTCCGAGCTCTGGTGGCAGTGGCATCTGGGCCCCAGTGGCTCTTGTGCTCTGGCTGTGGCAGTTCCTGCAACCTGGAGGCCAATGGCAGCCGGTGTTTCTTGGGCTCTGGACACAGTGATGCCTTCTGTGTGACATAGAAACCAGGCAGTGTCTTTTGCCCACTGTCTGCATGGACAAAAACTCTGAGTTCCAGCAGCAGTGAAAGCAGCAGTGTTGACTTGCAACACTCCTTAGAGAAGCTCTCTCACTCCCTGGACGCAGGCTGACTCTGAGGGCAAGAATCAAAACTCATTTTCTTGGCCCCTTTGTTTTAATCTCAATCCTTAAGTTTGATCTTAAACACCTAGCAAGCCAGTTTCACCAGTTACTATCTCATCTATTTCATAGGTGATGGCCTAGTAGTCTTCTTCAAAACATTAATCTGGCATCAGCTACAGAGCTTACAAGTAAAATACAAAATAATTAACAACAGTAAAAACATATCTAGTTTGTGTAATAGTCATCCTAAATCCTGCCTGAGTTATATATTATATTTACTATTTGATATCACAGTAATTCTACAACAAAAAACAATCTTTTGAATATAACTTTAAATGAGCTGGAAGCTGATATTTTGGAAACATTCCAAAATAAGTTTCCAACTTAGGACTTTTTAAAAAATATTCAATCATAAAAAATTATATATCATATATGATAAAGTACTTTTATCTGCTTTTTTTCATCCTTTGACCTTCACAATCATTGTATTAGGTAGACATTATTATAAATACCATCCCCATTTTATAACTGAAGAAACTGAGATTAGAATGTGTTAAATAACTTCCTCAAGATCACAGAGCAAGAAGGTAGCAGAACTTGGACTAAAAAAATATCCTGATTCCAAATCCTGAGATTTTTTTTCCCAGTATGATGTTATGTCTCTCATTTAGACAAATACATATGAGCCACAGTGCTGAGATTTAGTGACATCTTGCTTTCTGAAGAATTGAACTGTATCTTACATAAATCACAAAATCATCAACTATTAAGACTTCTTTAGCAAGACTATGCCATATCACATAGATCAGTTTTTTAAACTTCATTTGACCAATTCCAGCATCTAACAACTTTGTTAGAAAAGGGTACTTTTCTCTAACACAAGTTCCCAGCTGTGCTATTTGTCCAGTTGATTTTATTTCTCTCAGTTTCTCCATTTTCTATGCATAACTGATCATCCACAAATAGTCCTTGTACTTTTAACAACATAGAATCCTGGGAAAGGTGTTATAAGTAAAATTATGTGTGTTGAACATAATTTCCTTTAGAAATGATGCTGGTGCTTAATTCCTAGCTCCAAATATACTATTCAGTTTACTATAAATCATATATTTGTTCATTGCATAAGGAAAACAGCTAAAATGCATATAAATTGCTAAAATATACTAACAGTGACCTGTTAAATAAAAATATGATATCACAATCAGGAACTATATGAAGTTGTTATCTTCTTTGAAACCCCCATCTTATTTTAATACAGAAAAGTACTAGGTAAAGAAACAACTTTATGAAATAAAAATAAAAGGTTTTAAACAGGCTTCTCTTATGTGAGTTTTTAAAAATAAAGTGTTTGAAGAATGTACAAATGCACAGAAAAATACATAAATCAAGTACACAGATCCATGAAGTCTCCTGAGACAGGGTTTTCAAAAAAACTTTGTAGAGACTTGAGGTTACATTTTAACTTTTAAAGGAAGTAATCCAAAAACATTTGTTCTGTTACTACTTTTGATCATTCCTGTAGTTTACATTTAAAAATTAGGGATTACAGGATAAGCCTTTCTACTAATTTGTTCAAAATTGGGATCCATTTCCTCCAAACTGGATAGGTAGCATCTGTGGTTGACTATCCTTAAGTGTCATGAATAATTAAATGGGTATGATTTTCAGGTAGTTTTTTTTGTGTGGGGTACCAGGGATTGAACTCAGGGACACTCGACCACTAAGCCACATCCCCGGCCCTATTTTGTATTTTATTTAGAGACAGGGTCTCACTGAGTTACATAATGCCTCACTTTTTCTGAGGCTGGCTTTGAATTTGTAATTCTCCTGCCTTAGCCTCCCAAACCGCTGGTATTACAGGCATGCACCACCATGCCCAGCTGTCAAGGAGATTTTTGAATGGAAACCACTGTGAATCAAAGCCTACTTGGTATGTGATCCCATAAAGAAGCCCTTCACCTTCCCAGAAGCAATAACTCTAGTACCTTAATGTTTCCTTGCAGAACTGATTTCTCAGTATTTTTTAATATTTATGGCTCTGGTGCTTTTCTGAATGTTCCATGTCCTTTTATTGTTTCAGTAGGTAACAAAGCCTATACCATTTTCCACCATTAACACCTTTCAAATTAATTGCTGAACTTGTGATTGATCATGAATGCTTGATATTTAGCATCCCAGGAAATTCAGAAGATATAGCCACAGTCAATATTCCTTGGATAGTGAACTTAACGGAGACTTAACCCAGACTCCAGTAGCAGAGCAATTGTCTATTTGTGAGATGTGCTATCTGCCCATCACTGTAACAAAATACTTGAGGTAATCAGGTTTTAAAGAGAAAAGTTTATTTTGGAAGTTTCAGTCCATGATGAGTTGTTTCCATTGCTTTGGGCATGTGGTGAGGTAATATATCACAAAGAGAGTGTTTGGTGGAGCAAAACCACTCACCTGACTTCTTGGAAGCAAAAGGAAGAGACTGGGGTCCCACAGTATCCCTGCAGGCTGTGTCCTTGACCTAAATATTTCCTACTAGGCCCCACCTCTTAAAAGTTCTTCCAGCTGTACTCCATTTGTGTTCAATGAATCAATAAGTAAATAAAAAAAAATAAATTAAAAAAAAAAAAAAGTTCTTCCACTTCCCAAAAATGGAGGTAGGATAGATAACATAGAGGGAAGGGAGGGGGGGGGGGGGGGTGGGGGGTAAAAACAATAACAGAAAGTGTGACAGATACCATTGCCCTGTGTACATGCATGAACGCACAGATGGTGTGACTCTACTTTGTGTACAACCAGTGAAACAATAGCTGTACTCCATTTGTGTTCAATGAATCGATAAGTAAATAAAAAAAATTTAAAAAAAAAAGTTCTTCCACTTCCCAAAAGCACCAATTCTGGGAACCAAGCCTTTAACACATGGGTCTTCAGGAACATTTAAGATCCAAACTATAGCACAAGGGAATAACTCTTTTTAATTTTACTTCTTTATTTTTGTTGCAAAAATTTAAGTTATTAAACAACATGATGTTTTGCAATATATATGTATAGGTAATCACTACAGGGAAGCAATTTAATCATCTCTTAGTTACCTTTTTTGTGGTAAGAACACCTAAAATGTACTTTTTTAGAAAATTTCTAGTATACAGTAAAATGCTATTAGCTATAATCCATATGCTGTACTTTGGATCTCTAGATTTGTTCATCCTATATAACTTACACTTTGTGTACTTTGGTTCACATCTTCCCATGCCTACCTACCCTGCCTCTAGTAACCACCCTTCTATTCTGTTTCTATGTATTTGACTTTTTTGTTATTTCGTTTCCTCACATATAAGAGATCATGCAGTATTTTCAATACCTTTCAATACCATGCAATATTTGCAATACCTTTTTTCTGTGTTGAGTATAATTGGTTATTAATGAAATATGTATGGTTCATAAATATTTCTTCCCATTCCATAGGTTGCCTTTTCACCTTGTTGATTTTTTTACTATGTAGAAGTTCTTTAGTTTGATTAGTCCCACTTGTTTAGCTTTGCTTTTATTTCTTGTGCTTTTAGTGTCATATCCAAAAAATTATTTCTAAGACCAGTGTGAAGAAATCTTCCCCCTATGTTTTCTTCTAGGACTTTTATAGTTTGGAACCATAGGTTTAGGTTTTTTATTTCTTTCAAATTGATTTTTTTGTGTATTGTATAAGATAGGGGTCCAATTTCATTCATTTGCATGTGGATATGATTCTCTACATCATTTATTGAAGAGACTACTGCATTCTATGTTAATGGCACCCTTGTCAATGATTACTTAACAGAATATGTTTGTGTATTTCTGCCCTCTGTATTCTATTCCATTATTTCTATATGTCTGCTTTTATGTTATATCTATAATGTTTTTTTTTCTTTTATTTACTTATTGATTCATTGAACACAAATGGAGTACAGCTATTGTTTCACTGGTTGTACACAAAGTAGAGTCACACCATCTGTGC
>JAJEJO010050188.1:682221-765853 GCA_020662805.1 Glaucomys volans | reverse complement strand
GCCTGGGCACTAGTTCAAGTTGGGGTGGTGTCACAGAACTGTGCTCAGTGATGGAGACACTGGGCTTGAGAGCCCAGGCTGACCTGAACTCCTTGCTGGGGGTTCAGGCAGTGGCAGGTGGTTGCTCTCTCCTGGGGACACTGTAAGCTATTGCCAAAGGCCCAAAGCTCCCTGCCCGATCACTTCAGACACTGCTGACACTGCTGGCGGCCCCAGGGAAGCTGGGGGAGTGGCGCAGAGTAGTTTTCACTCCCTGCCAGAGACTGCGTTCTCAGAGTTTCCAGGCTGGAGCTCCCCCTGACGCAGCTGGCGTCCCCAGGAAGCTGGAAATGGACCCCCACTGCCAGGGAATCCGCCAAACTCAGAGCAGTTCCACCTCCCTGCCGGGGTCAGGGATTCCAGGGCCTTCGGGCCCACCTCTCCAGGTGCGGCTTGAGGGCCTGGGAAGCCCAAGTTGGGCGCTCTCCGCCAGGGAAGCTGGGGGGAGTGGCACTGAATAGTTCCCACTTATCGCCAGAGACTGCGTTCCCAGAGTTTCCCGGTTGAAGCTCCCCTGACGCAGCCGAAGGCCCCAGGAAGCTGGTAATGAGCCTTCTCCGCCAGTTAAGCCGCCAAAATGGCGTGGGGTAGTTCCATCTCCCCACCAGAGTCCGCGATCTCAGAGTTTCCCGGACGCCTCTGAATGCCCAGGTAGCCTGAGATGCTCGGTCTCTGCCTGGGAGGCCGCCGGTCGGTGCCGGAGCCGCGGCCAGTGACTCCACAGGGCTACTGGGGACCCGCACTCACTTGTTGGCTGACGCAGACCCAGGTTGGTGGCTCCGAAGCGGCTGCAGGGTCAGGCGCTCCCGGATCAGGCGCTCCCGGATCGGATCGTAGCTGTCTGGCTCCCGGATCGTCGCTGCCCGCGGCGGGCCAAGCCCAGCCCGGCTGAGTTGGTTCTGGAGCGGCACCTGGGGACCCCTTATATGTGCTTTGAATATAAAATCTCGTTGAGAGTCATATTCCTGCTGTTTGAATCCCGAGCAAGTGGGAATCCACGGAGCAAGTAGGAATGCAGCCTTCCTCTAATCCGCCATCTTGGATCCCCCTCTATAATGTTTTTATTACTATATATTTGTAATATAGTTCCAAATCAGATAATGTGATGGCTCTAATTTTGTTCTCCTCCAACCCCCCCAGGACTACTTTGGCTGTTCAAGGTCTTTTGTGGTTCCTTACAAATTTTATGATTTTTTTCTATTTGTGGAAAATGCCATGGGTATTTTGATATGGGATGCATTGTGTGTATGGATTGCTTTGGGTAATATGGATGTTCTGACAATATTGATTCTTCCAATCCATGAAGATATCTTTCCATTCATTTGTGTCTTCTTCAATTTCTTACATCATTGTTTTAATGTTTTTAACATATGCATGTTTCACTTCCTTGGTTAAATTTATTCCATTTCCCTACTAAGTATTGCCAGCTTAGGGGATGAACTGATGCAGGCAAAATGAAACTATCATTCCCACCCCTTTTGTATGATCATTATTGGGTGGTTTTTTCCACTGTAGATACAACTTTTTTTTATTGGTTCTTTTTAGTTACACATGACAGTAGAATCCATTTTGTCATAATTATACAAGTGTGGAATATATCTTGTTCTAATTCAGACCCTTTTTAAGTGGATTCCTGAACTCTTCCAGAGTTATTTTCATTCTTATAGAGCTGCCAAAATTTTGCTCTTTGTGCAAGGAAAGAAGGCCAGCATCTCCTGCTCCACTATCTTCCTAATGTCATCTGGGAGTAACTCTTTTTCCCAACATCCCTGATGGAATAATTATATTAACTGTCTCTAGAGAAGTCCTTATCCAAAAATACTTTAGAATAAACAGGAATACAGCCCACTTGTTAGAAAAATTAATACTGAAGATCCTACAAAGGAGGCATAAGAAGTTATTTTCACATTGACTCAAATAAGCAACTTCAAGTGATCTGTAGTCCTCATGTAGGGGTTCTCCTTAACACTATCTTGTAAGGTTATTATCTTAGGTGTGGATTTGTCTGGGCTGCAAGAAAGCAAGTCACCTGATCCCTGAATAATAGTCAATGAGACTTAAGGGTCTAGGCTTAATTCTGATGCAATCAGAACTTTCCAGAGAGAAGTTGTCCCAGAGCTTCCAGGGACTTCCCAGTTCCTCCTACTTTTTGGGACAAACATCAAATCATAGTATGGACCTTTCAATTAATCCCTTGCCTAGACCCACAAATTTTAGTCTTCACAAAAACATTGCCATGTACATCTATTTTGTGGTTATTTGGCAGGAAATGAACTCAGTCTTGGCTTTGATATAAAAACCTAAGGTTAGCATTTGCCAATTGTAGTTATATAACCTCTGTCCATTAGACTTACTTTATTTCCTAGTAGAGAATGTAAAATCTGTTCCTTTTCTCCTTCTCACCAGCACTTCTATTATCCTAGTTTGGGAATGTAGTAAATTACTCCAAAATAGGATAAAGCCCCAGGGTATGTGATGATTATGCACAGCATATTCTAGTTATTCTATATCAGTGAGTTAACTATAAGAAAAACATTTCAAAAGAATCTAGTGGTAAAAGAACTGAACTTTCCTTAACTAGCCATAACTGCTTTGAGCTCCAACTAATGAGACTGGATGTGGACTCTTTGATTTCCTTTGGTAATTTTTAATAGAGTATATCCCAAGAGATATATTTTATAAAGTAAAAAATCTTTATAAAACAAAATCAAAAATTTGCTTTAATTTGCCAATACAGCTTTCTCGTGTTAATGATAATTAGGGCTTGGAGGAATTAATCTCATCCCTGTCAAATGCTGAACACTTATCCAGAGAAATAGTAATTTCATCCTCAATATATGAAGTGTTTAATATATAGCTAATTTCTACTCCTTTATATGGATAAAACTTTCTTTGTATGACAGCCATCAGTACTGCTCAATGTAGAACAGGTTTTTTATTTGTTTTTAATCTGGTAGTTTCTGCTGCCTTGACAAGTCACCTGTTAGAAAGAACAGTGGAAGAAATAAACAAGTATTTACTGAGAGCATGCTAAAACTACAACATTGAGCCCATAACAGGTTTTAAACAGTTCAGTTTCTAAACTCAAACATCTTACATTTATTTGGAGAGATAAGACACATACATGAAAAATCGCCTAACTAAACACAATACAGGATATGTTATTGACCAGATGAGCTGACTTTTAGATTGACTCAGCAGGTAAATTGGTATTAAATTGGATAGGACCTCAGCTACTAGACTAAGAACTTTATTCTGTGGGTGATGAATTTCTGAAGTTTTCTGAGCAGGGATTGATGTGAGAAAAATACTGTTTTCAGAAGATGATGAAATGATACTCCTATCAAAGCACACTTTCATCATAGGGCTGAGACTGCTCTAATCCCTGGACCTTCTGAGAGGATCGGTGAGAGCCCTTCTCTTCATCAGAACTCAAATTCTTCAAGTACATCCTGTATACAAGAGCTCTGGTTCAAAGACAAGAAGTCTTTCACATTAAGAGCTTTGTTGTTTAGAAGAAACCTCTTTGGGTGATATTCTATGCAATCATCTCCCAGTCAGAGACAACCATTGAATCTTGCTTGAAGGAAACCTTGCTTTATCACTTAGTTCTTCAGGCCTAATCAGACATATGATTATGCCTGAGGAACTTTAAATGCTGCCATAGGACTTAGGGTCCTAATTTAAATTCATGTTTTCTGCCTCAAAAATATACTTCCTTGGGTACCAAATAGCTTTTATTTATTCCCATGCATAATGGCAATACATACAGACAGCTATGGAAAAACCCTTAGTATCAGTCAATTCTTTCCATCTTTCCATATAGGAATTCAGGATAAATCAACTTGTAATAATACCTTCCATACTGATTTGCCCTTGGATCATATACTTATGATTAGACATTTAGTATGATTAGGTAAATAGATTATTTTCAAAAAAACTATTTTTTCTCTTATTCTTATATATGGAATGCAGCACCATTCTTGGGTAGGATGTCTGGCTGGTTGGCCAAAAATATAATGGAAAAAGGAGGGGAAGATTTGTTTAGTTTATTTGGGAGACAAGACACAGACATGAAAGTTTACCTAACAAAACACAATATAGGAGCTAGGTGAGGTGGGGCATGCCAGCTTGGGAGGCTGAGACAGGAGGATCTCAAGTTCAAAGCCAGCTTCAGCAATGGTGAGGCCCTAAGCAACTCAGTAAGACCCTGTCTCTAAATAAAATACAAAATAGGACTAAGGATGTGGCTCAGTGATCAAGTGACCCTGAGTTCAATCTCTGGTACCCCCCCACAAGAAAAACACAATACAGGATGTGTTATCAACCAAATTAGTACAATCATGAAGTTTGCAGTATAGGAATTGGAAAAAAGGGTGATTTCCTAGGGGCTAGGCGGGTCACAGAGTAAATAGAATTGGATCAGATAGGATATGGATTGGTGGCAAGGAAAGAGGCAAAAGGTATAAGGAAAGTCACTGGTTGTAATTAACAAGACCTCAAACTAAATGAGGGAGACAGGAAGAAAATAGTTTGGCTCCAGTAAAAGTTTGGACAATAGGGTACTAGATGGGATCACATTGAAGTCAAAGACTTTGTCAACTGAATTTCCTTATTCTCTGCAACCCCAGCAAAACACTGTTGCACATAGAAAATGGTAGTTAGCAGCCATAAAGAAGAATAAAATTGTGGCATTTGCCAGTAAATGGATGGAGCTGGAGACTAAAATGCTAAGTGAAATAAGCCAATCCCCAAAACACCAAATGTTGAATGTTCTCTCTGATATGTGGATGATGCCTCACAATAGGCAGGTGGGAGGGAGAAGGGGAGGATCACCAGATTGGACAAGGGGAGTGAGGAGAGGGATGGGGGATGGGAATGGGAAAGACAGTAGAATTGGACATAATTGTCCTATGTTCATATATGAATACATAACCAGTGTAACTCCACATTATGTACAAACACAACAATGGTGAATTATAGTCCATGTGTGTACAATATAACAAAATGCATTCTACTGTCATGTGTAACTAAAAAGAACAAATTAAATTTTTGTTTTGAAGTAGAATGATAGTTGGGTTCATTCCAAGGACACAACTATTTGTTTAAAGACTTTTATGTGCCAGGTGATTTTCAGGCTTGGTTACATTTAAAGATCATAACTGTTCTGTGAGCTATAAAAATTAAACAATCCTATTCTACAGAAGAGGAAACTGAAACTCAGAGAAACCTAAAGTCATACAACTAAGTAATTGACAGATACTGGTTCTAGAGTTCAAATTCTTAACCACTATACCACCCAGTAGCTATCCTCTGTGCCTGTTTCCTTTTTGGTTTATAGACCTTTTTTGTTTGTTTGTTTGTTTGTTTGTTTGTTTTGAACCAGGGTTTGAACTCAGGGGCACTCGGCCACTGAGCCACATCCCCAGCCCTATTTTGTATTTTATTTAGAGACAGGGTCTCACTGAGTTGCTTAAGGCCTCGCTAAGTTGCTGAGGCTGGCTTTGAACTCGCGATCCTCCTGACTCAGCCTCCCGAGTCGCTCACATTACAGGTGTGCGCCACCACACCCGGCTGTTTATAGACGTTTTTAAGGTCCATTCAAAATAAATTTTCTCAGTGTCTATTTTTGTTTCACCAAAAATAAAAGGATGGAAAAACAGAGCTCTGACATGGGAAACATTTCCCTGCTCTGCCAGTAGGTTGAACATGAGACTTGTGGAAAGTCCCTTCTCTCTGGACCTCATTTTCAATGCCATTTGGATAGCAAGTGTCCAAGCTATCTTCTCTAAAAAAGACCCTCTAAAGTGTGATGTTTTATGGGCCTATCTGATACTCAGGGTTCAAAAGTCAAGTTAAATAACTACAACCTGGTATTTTTCACCAAATAGTTCCTTTCTTTTTAGAAAGAATGCTATTATATACTAAAGGCCACTGTAAACTCAGATTATTAATATACCTCCTGTATCCTGAGATGAAATATTTTATTCATGTATTCTCTCTATATACACACAGTTGTTCCCCTTATCACTTCTATCTAGCATTTTGGCCACCAACCTATAAACAACCTATTCTCACACTTGTCATTTTCCATTGCTCAAGAATTCTAAGTCTCATCACTGAAAGGATCAAACATAATACACTGAGTTAAGGTGGGGCCACTCCTTTGAGTAACAAAGGAGTGCAAGTGACAGGATCCCCATGTGAAAAGATAAGAAGGGAGTATCTATGCTCTTGGCTTATTAGAAATCTTACTTCATGCAGTAGTATCATGAATGTTCATTTTACTGCTTTACCTGCATTGCCCAGTCCTAAGCTCTGAATTTGTATGTGTTCCTGAAATAATACAAGTCTTGAACCATTGAGATCAGAAAGTACTTCCTGAGGGGATACCTCAAACATGGTGATATGGAGGAATATAAAGATAAGTGAAAGGAAGCCTCTGCTCTCAAGAAATTCACAATTGCAGGGAAAGAGGAACAATGAATCAAAATGCAATCTGTAAAAAGAAAAATAAAGTTTTAGAAAAAGAAAAGCATGTAAGTCCAATGCAAGATATTATCTGTGCATTTCTATAAAAGCAGTGCTACCAATTACATACCTAATGTAGGCTTAGCCTTTTGCTAAGTACTGTGTGATACATGTGATTGATGGTTTTAGTGATGCTTAAACACTGAATATATCAATAAAAAGGAAAAGCATATGGTCAGTACAATTGAGGTTTTGAGGAAGAGGCAGAACTTAAGCTAGATGTCATTAGTGTGGATAACTTTAGAATAGGTGCTAGGAGGAAGAAAATTGCACTTCAAACAAGAGGTACAATATGAATGTGATAAGAAGACTAAGGAGGCCATCTATTCTGAAGTACATGGTAGGCATTGTGGGTTGTGAGCATAGTCTTCAGAGAGGTAAGATAAGGCCTGATGGTAGAGGGCTTCATAGACTTGATGTAGGAAATAGCTATTAATGTTATGGTCTTGAGTTAATATTGGTATAATGAAAGATAAATTTGAGAAATATTACTTGGGTACTGATAGGTAGGATGACTTAGAATTTGGAGAGATAAGAGCTTTGTGTATGTCATAAGAGCTTCATGAGTGATTGTAACCACAAAAATGGAGAGGAAAGATCAAAGCAAGAGATATTTTACATAACTGGTCATAGTCCCACCAACTAGAGAGATCTGGGAGTCATTGGTAGTTATGGGCGTTATGGCAGTTAAACCCATGAAAGGTGAAGGAGATAATCAAGGGAGAGAATAAAATTAGAGAAAACAAAATTAGGAATCACATAAGCAGTGTTGGCATGCATCTGTATGGACAAGGAAATGAATGGTGAAAGAAAAATTCAGAGGATCAAGGATAAAATGTTAGCAAACACTCATTTTAGGGTCAGTATCAAAAAACACTGTAAATGAGAGAGCATTGCCCTCATTTTACAGATGAAAAAGTTGAGTCTGGGAAGGGTAATATGATTTATGCAAGGTCATGAAGTTGTCAAAACCCAGCATAAATTCTTCCAGACTCTACATTGTGTCCTTTTCTCTACCCAGTCTCTGAGAACCAGTGGCTAGAAAGAAGTGTAAATATGCTGACAGTCACTTCACAAAGAATCAAGGGTTTATTGGTAACCTAGAATGTTAAAGGAAAGGAGGAGATCTAGGACAAACAGGAAAAAAACCAAGGCTGAGTCAGTATTCACAACGACTAAAATTACATCATCCTTGGTTCAAGGATTAACACTGGTTGAATAATGGTGAAATCACTACTGCATAGGAAACAAAAGCAAGTGGGATTGGGGAAGTAGTATAAGTGAATTGATTTCTTAAATTCTTATAAGTGAATTGACTTCTTAAATTCTGTATTTGTCTTCTATTATGAAGAACCTAATTTTTTGAAGTATCTGCATTTTCTCAATTTGGTCCTCATCAGGTGAGCATACCTATGCAGCCTTATCTTAATCTCAACCTGCAAGTGAAATCATGAAGGAAATTGGTAATCATGCTTTTCAGCAAAAATATCAATGTCTGTAAGCACATGATTTTAATTCAAACAACTGCATGGTGGAAATGTTTTGTGCCAAATAGTGACTTGCAGTAGAAAAAAGTAAAAGAAATCCACATAGCAGAATCCTAAAAATCAGTTCTGGAAACATTCATTGCTAATCACACCTAAAAAATATTGAGACAATCAACCATTTTCAAGGAGTAAGCATTAAAAGATTAGCATCACTTTTCAGCAGCAGCAAGGCAAAGAAATTCATTGTACTTCCAGAATTGTCTTTTCCTCTGTCAATTGCCTTCTTGGTAGAAATTGTTGGATAGGTGAAACAAGATGTATCCTTAAGCACTTTCTGCCTCTTTTACTCTTTGTTGTACAAACATGAGTTATTCTCTATATCCATCACTGAAGACTTGACCACTACAGCTGTTTTCTGTTCAGACTTAAGAGCAAGAATACCCTGAGGCTGAGATTCTAGACAAGACAGAATGTTGTGCCCACCATAGGGTCATGATTCAAAAGACAAACATTCTCAGAAGCATTTTTACTTTTCCACTATTCCTAGAAGAAAGCAGTCTTGTGTTTGGAATTTTCCCAGTTAACTCTGTACCATGAGGGTTTGTTAACCTGCCATGGCAAAGGTAACCCACCCTGACTGGTTGAGTCTTCAGAGATCTCCCAGTTATGGAAGTACTCTGGATGACACACTGATTTAAAAAAAATAAACCAGGCAGAAACTGTAGGGGATGACCACTGTCAAAATTTTCTTTATCTCCAAGTGCCAAGTACATTTTTATGCTGAATGTATGAAGAAAGTGATTATCCATACATTAAGCTGCTGATTCAGAGTGTATTTTGCTCTTCCAAAAAGTTGGAGGTCAGAAACAAAAACAGTTGTACCACAGATGATGTTACTTGTTAATCCCAAAGACATATTTTTCTAGATACTTCACTCCTTTTTAGAAATATACCAACACCTAAAGTACTATAATAGCTATCTCAATTATGTCCAATGAAATAACAGCAAGACAGGGTAATTTTATGAGTAGCAAGACCCAAAACATTCCATTAAGGTCAGATGATGTTGAGCTGTCATCACAGCTATTTAAGTCAAATACCAGTCAGTATTATGGATCAGATAATGATGATAAATAAAGTAATCTTAGTTCATAGTATAGCAGGCTGATTGCTCTTGGAATGTGAATAGCTGGACCGTTTACAAATGCTCCCATGTAGAACACCAGTCTGTAAAGATTTGTAGATATTTGCTGTCTCCAGAGATTGGATAAAGAAGGAAAAATGCCACTGAATGAATAGCCACACATATGGGACACAGGGGCATTTGATCATTGTCTTACTCTATTTTCTGTTACTATAAGAAAATAATTGAGGCTGAATACTTTATAAAGAAAAGAGTTTTATTTGGCTCACAATTCTGATGGCTGGAGGATCTAAACAGCATGACAGCAGCATTATGGCAAAGCCCCACTACCTCCATTCATCACAACATGGTAGAGAAACAGAAAAGGAAGTGCCACATGTAGAAGGGGCCAATCACATGGGGTGATCTTGCTCTTGCAAGAACTAACCAGGGTCCCATGAAAATGACATTACCATCTTTTTATTGCAGTACCCCCAATGACCTAATCACCTTCCACTGGGCCCTGTCTCTTAAAGGGTCTACCACCTCAACACTGCCACACCAAGGACCAAGCTTCTAACACATAAACTTTTCAGGGACAGACTCAGACTATATTCAAATCATAGCACTCACCTTTATTTTTCAATTTTACAGATTATCCAGAAGGCTCATCATCTCTTGCAGTGGAAACGGAAACGTAGCAGTTTTCTCATTTCCTGAATCCCTCAAACAGGTCAGTATTCCTAGGGAGGCACATTCAGGGCCACTAGACTGCTAAGAAGTAGCCTTTGGAGCAGAACTACAAAAGGAGTAATTCTCTTTCTGTTGGACAAAATGTTAAATTCTTTGATCTCATTGTGCACATAAGCAGAAGTTCTATATATAATTTCCCTGTGCAGTATACTGAAAAAGATGTCTTTATTCCCTACAAACTCACACTTAATGTCTCTTGTGCTAAAAGATCCTAGGGGATCCAGAAACAGTCAAACATTCCATTCAGGATATCTACTTTCATAATGTGAATTATAAACCTGTCACAGTGCATTCCAGGTCTCTGAAATGATATGGGTTACAAATAAGTTCTTTTTGCCTGACTCCATTATGTCAGTTAATAACCTACTCTTACCCACTAACAGGCAAAAAACACCTTCCCTGCACTCCAACCCTCCTAATATGCTACTAATCTGTAATCAGTGGCAGGCAGCTTTACACACAGGATTCTCTTTGGCCTAGTGAAAAACTAAATAGAGTTCTGTTTGCAGCACTCACAGGTAAATAAACCAAGTGTAACTCAGTATTAAACGGAGATTTTTAGTTATAGAAATACCATGGAGCTTGAAGCTCTAACCTTGTAAGACTTATAATTCTTTTCTCAAGAAAAAGGTAGCAATTTTTCAGAAGGCTGTCAATCTGTCTGTGGGTTCTCAGGTCTCAATTCTGTCCCTTATAGAAGATCAGCTATATACAAGTAAAGATACTGTATAAGACTTTGTATATGGCAGTCACCTTGCTGTGTACTTTGTATATGTTATCTCATTTAACCCTCATGTCAAGTCCATGAGGCAGATCTTACTATTCCCATTTTACTTATGAGAAAACTGAGGTACAGAGCAGTGTTAAACCATTTGTCTGAGATTACACACTAGTAAGTGGTTAACCTACAATTGCAACCCAGGGCTGTCTGCACCTGTTGTGCTCTTTTTGTAATGGTATTACATTTAAAAACCTGACTTGGGTTACTTACTGTGCATCTTCACACATAATCAAAGGTTAAAGGGACTGGGGTTGTAGCTCAGTGTTAGAGCACTTGCCTTGCATGTGTGAGGAACTGGGTTCGATCCTCAGCACCACATGAAAATAAAAAATTAAAGGTATTATGTCCATGTACAACTTACCAAAGGCTGAATGTTTTCTCTGATATGAGGATGCTAATTCACAGTAAGTGGGGGATAGGGAAAAATAGAGTTACTCTAGATTAGGTAGAGGGGAGTGAAGGGAGGAGAAGGGGTATGGGGCTAGGAATGATAGTAGAGTAAAACAGACATTATCACCTCATGTACCTATATAACTGCATGACCAATGTGATCCTACAATATGTATAATCAGAAAAATGAGAGATTATACTTCATTATGTAAGATCTATCAAAAATGTATAAATGCAGGCCGGGGATATAGCTCAGTTGGTAGAGTGCTTGCCTCACATGCACAAGGCCCTGGGTTCAATCCCCAGCACCACAAAACAAAAATTTATAAATGCATTCTACTGTCATGCACAACAAATTAGAACAAACCAAAAAATCAATTTAAAAAAATGATTAAAGTCAGGCATGATGGTGCACACCTGTAATCCCAGTGAAATGGGAGGCTGAGGCAGGAGGATCGCAAGTTCAAGGCCAGCCTCAGCAATTTAGCAAGGCCCTTAGCAACCTAGCGAGACCCTGTCTCTAAATAAATAAAGAGGGCTGGGGATGTGGCTCAGCAGTAAAGCACCTCTGGGTTCAATCCCTGGTACCAAAAAACAAAAGGTTAAAAAGAAGGAAGAATTACATCTACTTTCTTATCCAAAGCCTTGATGAAATGTTTAATATTTAGCTAAGATAATTTATATACTTGTAGTATCTAGATTTCAGTTATCTATGGTGCTCATCTCTCTTATTTTCTGATTTTAGTATGTTGCTAAGGGTATTCTACAAAACAATAGTATTTTTTTACATATTAACAGAGATTAAAGGGAAAACTGTTATCTGGTGAACACATTTAGGAAACCCTGTATAAGCAAAATTAGAGAGTTGTCTTTCTTATAGTAGTTCTCACAGCTTTCAATGTGCTACTGAATTTTGGGACTCACCGAGAGGAGGTTGTAATATTCACTTGAACTTATTTGACTGTTGGATCCTTCCCTTTGAGCAGATCATGAAGCAGACCTTGTCTTTATTGCAGTATTTGTCAAGACTTTTAACATGCTAAGGAACATTGTGAGTCCCCCAAAATAGAACAAGTTATTTCTTAAACTCATATGACTATATACCACTTATGTTTTTCAGAATATCTTGAGTGATTGAACTATGAAATACATTTTTATATGCTTCATACCTTTTCCATGACAATTTGTCCAAATAAATGAACCAATTAGTTGATGGAGAAAAACAAAGTTGTGTTCTGATAATAACAAAGGAGTGTTTGGGCACATATGAGGGAAGAATGGAAAACTTATCAAGAGATGAAGAAATTTTTTTAAATGTTGGACTGGAGGTACAGCTCAGTGTAGAGTATTTGCCTAGCATGTGCAAGACCATAGGTTCAATCCTCAGTACCACAAATAATAATAATTATAATAATAAAAATAATAAAATATATAAATAATTCTTACAGTGATTTTGATAAAAACTCCACACTAAAACAACATCAATGTCTATGAAGAGAACAGGTGAATAGCTATGTATGTCCAAATTATTAAATATTTTGTACATATTTTCCTTTATTTTGAAACATTTTTTAGTTAAAGAATGAAGGACAAAATAATGATTTACACATGTGTTTACTACTTAGAATTAAATGCTAACATTTTTTCATTTTGTTTCATTTTTTGTCTAAAAAGAAATTATTGCCATTTTTTACATAAAAATGCACTGATTCTAGATGAAATTTTCTTCAAAATGAAAAGGCAAACTCATAAAAACATTTGCAAAATATACAGTGCACAAAATTAAACATCCTTAAATTAGAAAACTCTTGTAAATCAGTAAGCAACATTAGAAAATGGATAAAAGATGTGAAAAAACAATCAATGAAATAAAGTGAAGAATAAGCATGAAAATTGTTCAACTTCACTATAACGGAATACAAATTAAAATAACATAAAATACCAATTTTTGTCTGTTCAATCAGTCAGTACTTACAAATTATAGTACCTGGTACTGGCAAGGACATACTGAAATAGATATTATTTTACACTGCTGATGTAAGTTTAAATACATAGATCATTTTTTTAGAGTAATTTGGTGACAGGTATAAACGCCTTAAATTGTTCATATAATTTTATCTAGTAACTAATTCCATTTTAGGAATGTATTTCATGCTTTTATTCGTGCATTATAGTTATACATAATAGTTGGGTTCATTTTGACATAATCACACATGTATGAAATTTAATTTGCTCCATTTGAATCCCTGGTGCCTCCTTTTTCCAACACGTCCTCCCTCCCCCAATTCCCCTTCCTCTGCTAATGGTCTTCTTTCTATTTATTTATCAATTTATTTTAATTGGTGCTTTATAGATATATATAAAGGTGGAATTCACTGTGCTATATTTATACATGCATAGAGCATAATTTTCTCTAATTCATTTTTAGGAATGTATTTTAATGAAATAATCTGAGCTCCACACACCTATTTTTCATCAATTTATTATAATGGTAGAAATTTTGAAACAAAACTAAATATCTGGCATTAGGGGAATGGTGAAATAGATTGCTACATCATTCTGAAGAAAAATTCTGCAACTATTAAAATAATTATTTTGAAGAGTAATTAATAGGACTATGAAAAAGCTGTATGAATGTAGCTTAATTTCATTTTTGCATGGTGCTAGAGATTGAACCCAGGATCTTGCACATGCTACCGCTGATCTCCACCCCAACTCTAAATTTAAAAGTATAATTGTAGCCTGGCTTGGGTGGCACATGCCTGTCATCCAAGCAACTTGGGAGACTGAGGCATGAGGATCACATATTTAATGCCAATCTCAGCCATTTGTAAGACCTGATCCCAAAATAAAAAATAAAAAAGGATAGGGAATGTAGCTCAGTGGTAAAACATGCCTAGATTCAATCCCCAGTACCACAAAATTAATTAATCAAGTAATAGTGAATTTTGGTCAGTTTTATTGCTATACAATTCTCATGCTATATAAATTGAACATTTACAACTCAGTGCCTTTTGGCACATTCACCATCACAAAAATCAATTTTATAACATTTTCATTACCACCAAAGAAACTTGATACACATAAGCAGCCATACCCTATTCCTACCATTAAGCAGTGGCTAGTCTACTCTCTATGACTATAGATTTGCCTAATTTGTACATTTCATATAAATGGAATCATACAATAGGTAGTCTTGGGGAGAAAATATTTGAAAGTCAAATATATGATGTGACTTGCATGTAGAATATATGAATAACTCATACAATTCAATAATGAAAAAGAAAATAACCCAGTTTTTTAAATGGACAAAGAATCTAAACAGACATTTTGCCAAAGAAGATATAAAATGAACAAACCACTAAACCCATGAAAAAATACTCAATATCATTAGCCATTAGGGAAATGGAAATCAAAACCACAATGAGATATCAATTAACCTCCACTTCGAGTTGTTCCAATGCAAAAGATAGATGATAACAATTGTTGGTGAGGATGTGAAAAAGTCAGAACCCTGATACATTGCTGGTGGGAATGTAAAATGGTACAGTCATTCTGGAAAACAGTTTGGCAGTTCCTTGAGATGTTAAACATAGAATAACCAAGTGACCCAATAATTCTACTCCTAGGTATATAACCAAGAAAAATGAAACATACATCCACATAGAAATGTGTACATAAATATTCATAAGATTATTCATAATGTCCAAAAAGTAGAAACAACCCAAATGTCCATCTACTCATGAGTAGATAAATAAAATGTGATATATCCATACAATTAAATACTATTTGACAACAAAAAAAAATACTGATTCCAACTGGATGGTGCCTTGAAAACTTTATAAAATTATATTTTAATTTAAAACTTTTAAACATAAAATACATCTATGTATATAGAAAACCACTGAAAGGAAATATGCCAAAAATATAAGACTAAAGTTTTACATGGATTACCTACATCTTCATCCAGCCTAGGCATTTCAACTTCTCTTTTGCCAATATTCCTATGTCACTAACTTCATTGCCCTAGCCAGCAAAAACCCAAATTCCTCATTTAATCCATCTGTTTCTATTCTCTACTCCTATACCCAGGCTACTGAAAACTATCACAAAAAAATGGATTATAAATATTGATCACTACTGATTGCAAATATCATCACTGTAATTATAGATTTGTGGCCTCCAACCTCTACTGACCTGATAAGTCTTCACTATTTATCTACTTAGGTAGTACTTAACTACTTATTATTTAACTATTATTTAACTACTTAGGTATTTCCTTCCTCCATAATCATAGCTTCATCTGTTCTTTCATATTATTCTTGTCCCATATTATAATGAAAATCCTAACATATGCCATAATGCTCGAAAAAGAAATAAAAGACATTCCAGTTGGAAAGGAAGGAGTATATGTATCCCTTTTTGCAGGTGACATGATTGTATATGTAGATAATCCAAACAATCTATAAAAACTACTAGAACTAATAAAGTGATCAGCAAATTCACAGCACACAAGATCAGCACACAAACTATTATGTTTTTATACACTAGCAATTTACATCTGTGAATCTAAGATTAAAAACACAATACAACTTACAATTACTCCAGAAAATAAATAGCTAGACATAAATATGACATATCTTGTAAAGGATCTGTGTGCTGAAATCTACAAAACGCTGATTAGAGAAATCAAAGAAGACCCAAATAAATGGAAAGATATACCATGTTTATGAGCCAGAAGACTCATTATAGTTATCAGTTCTTAGTTGGGCACCAAGGTGTGCACCTGTAATCCCAGCTACTTGGAAGGCTGAAGCAGTAGAATTGCTTGAATCCATGAGTTTGAGAGCAGTCCAGACAACATAGTGAGACCCCATCTCAAAAAAAAAGAGATAAATTCTCTCTCCAAAGTGATATACAGATCTAATTAGATTCCAGTTAAAATTTCAGTAAGTTTTTTATAAGTATGAACAAACCGAATCTAAATTTTATATGGAAAAGCAAAGGAACTAGAATTGCCATAACAATTCTAAAGAAGAAATACAAAATCAGAGGACTCAGAACTATTCAATTTTATACGTATTATAAAGCTACAGGAGTCAAGACAGTGTGACATTGGCAAAAGTTTAGGCCCATAAACTAATGGAACAGAATAATATAAATAAAATACAGAAATAGACCCACATAATTGATGATGGTTCTGCAGCCTCGTGCAAGAAGGACCTTTTCAAATTTTTAAAAATCTTCCTGGATGCTATGCAGGTGCCCTTTTATTAATTATGGTTTCTTTGTAGTCTACCCTAAACACAATTTTAATATGTCCATTCTAAAAAAAATTAAAGAACGTCAATTGGTTTTTACACAAATATGTTATGTCAGTTCATTTGAGAATATAAGTCATTTCAACAACTGGTGCTGGAAAAACTAGATATCCTCACACCAAATACCCCTCAACACACACAAAAAGTAATGTAAAATGGATCATGAACCTAAGTGGAAAGTGTAAAACTAAACTCTTAGAAGAAAACAGGAGAAAATCTTCGTCACCTTGAGTTAGACAAAAAGTTCTTAAGTGTGACAATAAAAGAAAAAAATCACAAATTGGACTTCAACAAAATTAAAAACATTTGTTGTGTGGAAAACACTAGTAAGGGAATGCTGGGGATAAAACTCAATTGGTAGCATGTTTGCCTCACATGCACAAGGCCCTGGGTTCAATGCACAGCATAAAAAAAAGAAAAGAAAAGAAAAAGAAACACTAGTAAGGGAATAAAAAGATAAGTCAATGACTGGAAGAAAATATTTTCAAAAGATAATATGTTAAATGCTCTAAAACCTCAAATATAAGAAAGAAAATTCAACATAATAAAAATGCACAAAGGATTTGAATGCACATTTCATCAGGGAAGATACACGAATGGCAAATAAGCACAAGAAAAGATGCTCAACATCATTGGCTATTAGGAAAATGCAAATTAAAATCATAAGTAGATTCCATTACACCCATGCCAGAATTGAAAAAATGTTTCTAAAATATTATGATACCAAGTGTTAGCAGGGATGCAGAAAAATTCAAACTCATGCATTACTATTGGTAATGCAAAATTGTGAAGTTATTCTGAATCAGTTTGGCAGTTTCTTGTAAAATTAAACATTATATGACTCAGTAATCCCATTACTGAATATTCCCCCTAGAGAAGTGAAAACCTGTATTTACAGAAAAGTTTATGTGAATGTTTATAGCAGCTCTACTCGCAAAAGCCTAAAACTGGAAAACAAAAGTCTTTCAATGAGTGAATGGTAAACAAACTACACTACTCAGCAATAAAAAAAGATTGAACTATTAATGGTTGCAACAACATAGATGAATCTCAAATGCATTATACTAAGTGAAAATAAAACAGTCTCAAAAGGCTACAAAACAGTATGATTCCATTCATATGACATTTTGGAAAAGGCAAAAATATTGGGAGAGAAAACACATCAGTGATTGCCAGGGTTAGGAGTGAGGGGAGGCTCTGCATTCTGTGATGACAGTTACAAGATTCTAGGCATGTGTAAAAGTTCACAGAACTGTAGATTAAACAAACGTTAATTTTACTTAAAATTAAAAAACTAAAGTAGAACGTGGGGTATAGCTCAGTGCTAGAACATTTGCCTGGCATGAAAGCGGCCCTGGGTTTGATCCCAAGCACTGCGAAACAACCAAAAACAAATGAAAATCCTTCTCTCCCATTACTTGCAAACTTCTTAAACCCCCCTTCCTCCCCATTACCATCAGAAATCTTATAAAACAATGTCTTCCAAAACTTTGCTAGACTTTCTCCTGACCATCACATAAGTCTACTTATTCCTTTTGTATATACATATATATACATATGGATGTATATATATATATATACACACACACACACTGATTACTAAATATGCATCTCCAGCCCAGAACTCTCTCCTGAGCTCCAGACCTCTAAAACCAAGTGCCTTTCAACTTTACTCTTTCTCTCATAAAATCAGTTTCCCATTTTTAAATTTATTTTATTTTATTTTATTTGTACACAAATGGGGTACAACTTTTCATTTCTATGGTTGTACACAATGTAGATTCACATGATTCATGTAATCTTACATATACATAGGGTAATACTGTCTGTCTCAGTCTACTATCATTCCTTTCCCCTCCCATTTTTGCTCTCTGCTTCACCCCATCCCTCTTCTGATTAATCACCAAGATGTATTGATTATAATTCATAAATATTTCTGGAAGCTGTGCACTTTCCTCTATTTTAATTACCATGACCACTGGATCATATGTCACTTGTATTACTTCAGTAACCTCTTTTTTCTATTTTTATTTTTATTTTTATTTTTACACACTGCATTTTGATTCATTGCACAAATGGGGTACAACTTTTCATTTCCATGGTTGTACACGCTGTAGATTCACACCATTTGTGTACTCATACATGTACAAAGGGCACTATTATTTGTCTCATTCCACTATATTTCCTTCCTCCACCCCCCTCCTGCCCCTCATTTCCCTCTACACAATCCAACGCTCCTCCATTCTTCCCTTACCCCCGACTCCATTATGTATCAGTATCCACTTATCAGAGAAAACATTCAGCCTTTGGTTTTGTTGGGATTGACTTATTTCACTTAGCATGATATCTTCCAACTCCATCCATTTACCTGCAAATACCATAATTTTATTATTATTCTTTTTTATTTTTTTATACTGGGGATTGAACCCAGGGCACTCCACCACTGAGCCACATCCCCAGCCCTATTTTGTATTTTTATTTAGAGACAGGGTCTCACTGAGTTGCTTAGGGTCTTGCTAAGTTGCTGAGGTTGTCTTCGAACTCGTGGTCCTCCTGCCTCAGCCTCCCAGGTGCTGGGATTACAGGTGTGCACTACCACGCCTGGCCTTTATTCTTCTTTATGGCTGAAGAATTTTCCATTGTGTATATATACCACAGTTTCTTTATCCATTCATCTAGGTTGGTTCCACAATCTAGCTATTGTGAATTGAGCTGCTATAAACATTGATGTGGCTGTGCTACAGTAATGCAGCCACTTTAATAGCCTATTAACTGGTCTTTCCGTCTCCACCCTTGCCCCCTTCCTGTCCATTCTTTGTATCATAACTTCAATGGTGAAAAGTTCCATGTTTTCCATAGTTTTTCCTACTGGTCTCTGAATAGTCTGAAATCTTTAACACGGTTTACAACTCCTTTCATGATCCAGACCCTACCCCTCTCTCCAGTCTTATCTCTCATTATTCTCAAATCTGAAGTTTCCTCTCTGCAAGTCCTAGCCTTATATTCTATGTTTAAACCACACTATACTTTGTTCAGTCTCTCAAACATGCCCCTAATGTTTTCCATGACTGGGATGCTTTCTTGACCACTCCCACATTCTCCATCTCAGTACTACTTCAGCTAGCTAAATAATATTTATCCTCCAGGTTTCACATTCCACATCATATATTTAGGATGTCACTGACTAACTCCTACAACTAAGCTATATATGCCTTCTGAATGCTATCATAATGTTGTTACAAGAAACTTTTCTTTTGTGTTGTTATAGTCTATTTGTTTATCTGCCTCCCACACTGGATTGTATGCTCCTTGAGGGCAATGATTATGTTTTGTTCAAGCTTTAGTATCACCCCTAGCACAGTGTCTGGCATGGGGGTAAGTATTCAGTAAATATTTATTGAATGAATGGACAAGGAGGGAAGATGGACAACAGTCTCTTAGAGTAGAGGTCACTACTCTTCTTTATCCCTTTCTATATTTTCCAAGTATTTTATGATGAAATGTATTGCTTTTATAACCAGAAAATAATAATGTGCCTGAATTAATTAATTATAAAAGTATATTAAGTATACTTGAAAAGGAAAATAAAACCCTATGAAAAAAATCACTCATAATCCTACTGCCTAATTTGTCAACATTTTTGTATCCTTTCCAGTATTTCTATGTACATATATGTATACATATATTATGTGTGTGTATATATATATATTTGTATGGATATCCTGCAGATTGAATTCAGGATTGCTTAACCACTGAGCTACATTCCCAGTCCTTTTTATTTTTAAAAATTCTGAGACAAAGTAGCTTAGAGCCTCACTAAGTTGCTGAGGTTGGCATCAAACTTGTGATCTTCTTGCTTCAGACTTCCAAGTTACTGGGGGTGCACCACCACCCCTGTCTCTATGGATGTATTTTAACATTGAGACCATATTGTGTTCTGTTTTGAATTCTGCTCTTTTCAGTAACACCAAAAGTAATTCCCCATTATATCAAGGAACAATTGTTATTTAACTGTTTCTCTGCTGTCCAACATTGAGGTTTTATTTAATTTTTCACTATTATGAATAAGGATCTGAATAATGTCATTGTACAGAAGTATACATCAATGTTCATAGCTGCTCAATTCACAATAGCTAGATTATGGAATCAACCTAGATGCCCTTCAGTAGATGAATGGATAAAGAAACTGTGGTATATATACACAATGGAATATTACTCAGCCATAAAGAAGAATAAAATTATGGTATTTGTAGGTAAATGGATGATGTTGGAAACTGTTATGCTAAGTGAGATCAGCCAATCCCAAAAATCCAAAAGCCGAATGGTCTCTCTGATAAATGAATGATGATGCATAATGTGGGGGGGAAAGATGGCAAGAATGGAGGAAAGATAGCTAGCATAGAGGGAAGGGAGGGGTGGGGGCGGGTGGGGGGTAAAATTAATAACAGAATGTGTGACAGATACCATTGCCCTGTGTACATGCATGAACGCACAGATGGTGTGACTCTACTTTGTGTACAACCAGTGAAACAATAGCTGTACTCCATTTGTGTTCAATGAATCAATAAGTAAATAAAAAAAAATAAAATAAAATAAAAATAAAAAAATAAAAAAATTAAAAAAAATTAAAAAAAGAAGTCTATTCCCCTCATTTATAGCCATTTCTGTAGGATAGGATCCTAGAAGCAAATTTGTGTTATAGACTTTTTAAAGACAAAATCTATATGGTTGAATTTTTTCCAGAAAGCTTATACTAATAATAGCTACTTGAAGACCTCCTATA
This sequence comes from Glaucomys volans, assembly GCA_020662805.1. Classification (NCBI taxonomy): domain Eukaryota; kingdom Metazoa; phylum Chordata; class Mammalia; order Rodentia; family Sciuridae; genus Glaucomys; species Glaucomys volans. The sequence continues at coordinate 744,645 of JAJEJO010050188.1, read as the reverse complement.
TTCTATTCCTTTATTCAGATTTATTATATTTATTTTACAGATGAGAAAACTAAGGTCTGTTAACATAATTTATCTAGAGTCACTGACTTAGCAAGTGGCAAAGCTAGAATTCCAATTCAGAATTGCTCAATTTCAAAGCTCAAGTTATTTCCATGTAGATTTCAAAAATAAAATTTTGAGTTAACAAAGTATTACATATTTCCTGAATAAAATATGGAAAATCCAAGTAGAGAGTAGGTAAAATAAAAATAAAGTACCCATGAGTCAACTGCTTTCAACAATTTAATGAATTTTCTTAGAATTTGTTCGACATACAATTTGGGGGTTAAAATAACTCTAACTTGTGTATTTAATTTTGTATCCTGCCCTTTTCACTTTTCATTTTTCAATACTACTCCATATTCTTCATAAACATAATTTGAACAGTTACATATTATTGTCAAATGTGTATTTCCACGTGAATTTTTACCATTGTTCAACTCACCTATGAATTTCTTCTTTTCATTCCCAGGACCCACCATCTCCCATGAGGCTTACAGAGTTCAATGTTGGGAACCATTCTCAAAATAAGCCACCATGTTGGATTGAAAGCTTCACGATTTGAAAGCATTCCATCAAATACTTGCTGTGCAGATGTTTCAGGACTTTACAAATTATTTTATTTACTGACTGCTCTGCAATTTGGTAACAATTACTTCAAGCCAGTTTTGGTTCCTTTCCTACCCTCTCCCAATCCACAAAAGCCTAAATGTAAGATGTATATCGTTACATTCATCTTGTCAGGTAAAAGGGAATTTGAAAGACTTCCTTGGAGTCTTTAATTCCCCAGAAAAACTAGTAGTCATATCTACAAGGGTCTTTTTGGTATTATGGGGGGTGGGCAGCGTACATTGGCTGCTTGTGTGCACGTGCATTTATAAACATGTATATGTGCAGCATATCTATACAAAATTCTGCTATAATGTTGTAAAAATCAAGGTTAAAAAATCCTGAGGATTTATTAATCATGCCTTTTCCCTAAATAGCAATTTAAATATTTGCTGAGCTTTGAATCATCCACATATCAGGTATCTCAAATTTGAGAGGGAGATTCAATACACTGTGACCAAGGTCTTCAAACTGAGAAACAAACAACAATGTAAAAGTTATTCTCTTGTCACAGAGGTTCCTGAAATCACCACAGCCAATAGAAATGATCAGATCAGATCAGACTTCCACTTTATTAAACATGACAATTAGTGTTTTAAAGAGTTTTAATGTCAGGCTATGGTAAAATTCTCCAATTACTTTTATTCATTTCTCTGCTCTCTAGCTTTATTTTAGCTTTTATAAAGTACTGTATGATGAAAGAAAAATTATAAGCAACCTAAGTTATGGGCCATCGATTTTGTAAAGGGTTTTAAGGGTGATTTTCAGGTTTAATTACAATACTGTTCAAAAGGTAAAGTTTCACAGCTGACATTAGCCTGAGGATTAGCTAAAGATGTGTATTTTCACAGCAGGGGTTAATGTAGAGATAGTGATAACTGAACAGTAATATGCCAATCCTTTTTTTTAAGCCTCAGTGGTAGCACAGCCATTAAGATAGTTTATATCCATTTCCCCATTTATTTATAATCAGCCTTTCTTTCAGTTCTAGTGCCTGAATCAATGAGTATGGACACTAATGCTGCTTCTTTATAATAATAATACCTAAGAGTATTGATGTTTTTCATTTTTCAACAAGCACTCTAGTGCCCAGCTGCTGACAATAAAAGCCCCAACTCTTACAGAGATCAGTGGGACTTAGAGGCATCTTACAGATATCAAGGAATTGAGCTCCTTGTGGGATAGTTAAGTTCACTAAATTATACTCCCTAAAATCTTTTTGAGTAAAAAAAAACCAACAAAACAGAGTTGCCTATCACAAATAAATCAGTGTTGAGGCGCCAATGCAACTAAGATGATGAGCAATCCAGCTACATAAAGCAACAACAAAACCTGTTAATTTGGACCTCTATGTAATTTTGACCAAAGTGAGACTTTCAGCATAAAATAAATGGATTGTGGTCAGTGTTTCATGTAAGATTACTAGACATTACTCAATCTATTAGGCCCAGGGCCAGGGTCTGTTTCTTAAACTCAGAAGCTGTGGAGTAGCCTAGGAGAATATGCATACTAGATTTCATGATGAGATCTTACGTGTTCAGATGGGAAGGTTTTTCCCCTTCCACTCTCCTAAAACACATCTGTTGTTTAGGTTTCTCTCAAAAGCTTATTGGGCCATCCACATGGTTTTATGATGGACAAGCTTGCCTTCTATACAAATGTAATATTAAATGGAGTACAGTGGGCCTCAAAGCAGTCGTCCCCTTTCCTGTCTGTCATCTTCTGCCAAGAGTTTAGGCAGAGCAGCTGCTTTCTATGATTCAAAGTCGGAAAGGCAACAAGAACTTTGATGCGTAGATTGTATTAGCACACAGCTCGCACAGAAATCAGGTCACAAAGGATAGTAAACTCCAGGGAAGCTCTGCAGGGGTAAAGCTCAGGGGAGCTATAAAGCAAAAGTGATTGTTTAATGTCTTAAGAAGGCCAAATAAATCAGGGTTTTACCTGAGGGCTTGAGAAAAAAAGAAACCCTATTCCTATGTTAGCACCTTGATCTCACTAGTTCATAGACTCTGATATTATCCCTATCTGTATGTAGATTATGAGGATATTGATTACTGTACATAATCAACTATCTGGTTGATTATTGATTAAGAAGACAGTTTTTTCTTTAATAATTAGCATTCACTGATCTTGCTCCGTTGCTTTCCTTGGACGCCTGCCCAATATCCTCTGTGGGATCTCATTTTCCAATTTTTAGTACTCTTCTTCCCCATTTACAAAATGAAGATACACATTGTTAAGATCCTACAGCCAAACGGTGCTATGTTAACTCCCTAGTGCTCTTATATGTCTTTAATTACAGGACTGGAATGAAAAGGTTAACCATGACAGTATTTCTAAGCAAACCAAGATGCTCCATTCTTCCTTCTCTGCTTTCATTGCTGATTTTTTTCTTGCATAGCTTAGAGTATTTTGTTAATAGTCTTCCATTTGTTCCGACAATGTTTTTGGAAAGAGAATGGAAATTATTTTTCCACAAGGGGGAAAGTTAAGTGTAAAAGTGATGAAATACTTCCCAAAAGCGCATAGATGTGCTCACAGTCACCCTGTCCAATACAGAGTGATTAGGCTTCCTAGTGAATGGAGCAGCTTAGAGCAATTGGGACAGGATCACATTCCAGAAGAGTCCCACTTTGTCCAAAATCTTAAGTAAGCAATTAATACAACTCTTATTTTCTAATACTCTATATTCCTCTTTCCCCATTGGCTCCATGTGACACATATTTCATACTATATGGCATGAGCCAGTGTCATAATCTCCTATGGCATCCGTAGAGCCCAGTTTCAGGGACTGCTTTTGCCAGGGAAAATAATGTGCTCCCCAATGTTTATGCCAAATTACACGAAGTGTAGACATTGAGGTTAATGGAGATTTAAACACAATGCTAGCAGGTATGTTTTAAGAATATTGAATATACATTATTGCAATGTGCACCTGAAATTTAACAAATCCCCAATTCATAAGAATATGACACTCATTCAAACCTTCTCTTTCATCTCTTTTCATACATATCTACATAAATGTGTATGTGCACATGTGCACACACACACACACACACACACACACACACCTCCCAAAGCAGGCTGCCTGGTCATCAGGAGCAAATCCCTTAAAGGCATGATTCTACTTTTAAAAACATGTCTAATAATCACAGCAAGTGAAGAACATTCCATGTATACATTCTAAAACTTCACTTTCACTGTAGCTGAGACTCAGTTGGTGCAAAAGACATGTTCTATGCAGAGGCATAGAGAGCATCTAACAAGATTGTCAGACCCTTCCACAAGTCCCATGTTTTAAAAAAATTCATGAGGTCCATCCAATCAATAGGAAGTGGTTGATGAGGTATGGTACATCCCCATTTAACCAGAGCTGCAATGTACCATATTAAACTGTAGCCTTTTGCATGTGGCTGTTATGTAATAAAATAATGAATGGGTGGCTCCTAATAGCATGTAACCCATGACTTGTTTACTTCCCCAAAAGGGCTAGAGCTGTGTCCTGCACAGTGTTCAAAATCCTTAAATGTGTTCTTTGGAGCAACCTGGTACACAGCCATCAGCAGAATGAGTTAAAACATACAATGAATTCAATATATCAGGAAATAGATTCTTAGTAGGGAGTGGCGTTAAAGAAAAAAAAAACAATAAGATAAGATGCATTCAAGGAATAATTGCTTTCACCCTGCTGGCTAAATCAGCAAAGGAACACAGCAGGAAAGCTGGGACTGGGTCTTGGTAATATGTGAAATATATTGGGTGAGCCAGAAAAAGAAAGGCACCAGGGACCTCAGCAGTTAAGCTCAAGTTGCCAATTTGCTACAAATCCTTTTTTCCACCAATCTGCTCAAAGTGATTGTATATAGTATTCTTAAAACCATGTGTCTTGCTGCAGAAATACTGACAAATGCTGGCTAGCTTTATCTTCCTATGTCCTTATTAAAAGTATATGCATACAATTGTGGTTTCTTTTCTATATTATGGTTTTGTTAAACAATGTTGGCAAAGCCTAAAGTTTTAGACTGCTCTGATGGAAGTTTCTATGCATCTCATTTCATGGGTGTATAGTGAAGATTATTCACTACCAGGCTGAGTGGCACGGGTGGTATTAGACTGTTCTGTAACATCTTATCTTCTGAACACTCACTCCCATGTGTTCAGTATTTCTCTCTTAGTTCCCTCATGAATGTGAGTTGGAAAATTAACAGCAATGGCTTTTAAATAGGAAGCTGACCAGTCCAATGGCATATCATCATGTTCAGTCCCTGCTCGACCTCATGCATCTTTTGTCTTTCACTCTGTAATTGTGAGAGGTAAAAAGAAAAAAAAAAAGAAAGTTATTTTATGTGTCTAAGGGTGATGTGAGCTCTGGTTTGCTTTTTTAACACCAAAAAAATATGTTTACTATTGTCTAGATGCATGTCACCTGAGAAAACATACAATAATCCTGAGAAAAGAATAGTGTAACCCACTTGCTCCTAAATTATACATTACTCTCAGAGAAATATTTGAAGAGATGCTCAGTAAGTAAGCCCCAAAACAGGTTTCCCACAATAGATGTACTATTTGCACAAAGGTCCTTTACAGACAGAATAGAGGACTCCCCCCACCCCAATTAGCCAGCCAAGAAGGCAGAAGTCATTAGAAATGCAGAGTATTGAAAACCAAAGTTTGGAAAAGTCATCTGCGACTACTTGACTATATAATAATGGAGAACTTAAATCACTTTAGAGAGGCCCAGCCCTTAGAGGTCAGGCTTAACACAAAACCAGAAAGAAAGCTTTTATTCCAGTTAAGCTTATAAAAAAAAGTTCTTACTTTGTCTTAGGGAGAGACCTCAACTATCTCTGTTGAACATCCTTTTTAATGTATTCCACTGCATCCGCCACAAACAGCTTTAATTTGCATCACAAACAATATAAAAAGAAATTCCTATCATACTAGAAACAAAGGAAACTAATTTTTAGATTTTAAAGAAGGCAAAAAGAGAAAAATCTTTGTACAATAATCTTATTTGAGTTAAAGTTACCAAGGAAATTCAAGTCAAAGACATTTAAAAGGAAATTTTACAGATATAGATATTAAAATGTTATATGTATAAAGCTTTATACAGGAACATGTAAACATATTGACATGCATTTTCTTCATATTATAAGAAACAGAATTTTTCAAATCTAATTTTCTCACCATATGCAGTGACATTGAAAAACTAGTCAGTTTCTTTTCAAATATTAAAATATTCTCACACAGTAGCATGCTTCACTGTTTAGACTACCAACTCTAGTGGGGTGGAAATTTCATGATAAAAAAAGTACATTTGTGGGCTGCACATGTAGTTCAGTGGTAGAGCACTTGCCTGGCATATGCAAAGTCCTGGGTTCAATCCCCAGTACTACCAAAAAAAACAGTACATTTGAAGCAAACTTTTCCCTCATAAACCTTAAATAAAGTAACTCAAATCAATTTTACAAATGAGCACAATCTCAAACCCTTATTCTTACAATAATAGGTCTAGCTGTTGTTGGTCTAGAGTTTCAATGAAAACAAAACAGTTTGCTATACAGGAGAAACAAAAGTTTTGCTATTGGAACAACAAGAATGTAGGTTATAAATTAGTAAAGAAAAAAAAGTCATTAAGTTGTTCTTACCAATCCAAGTCACACCATACATAAATTGCCCTAGACAATTAGAAAAACCTTTATTAGAGTAATGTGGTTTTGAGGGACCCAAAACAAATGCAAACCTAAAATTGCTTTTGAATCACAAAGACTATGTATGCCATACTATTGGATTCTGAGAGTTGAGGGTCCTATAAAATGTAAAAATCATGAGGGAGGGGCTGGGGATGTAGCTCAGTGGTTGAGTGCTTGCCTAGCATCTGTGAGGCACTGGGTTTGATCCTCAGCACTGCATAAAAATAAAATAAAGGTATTGTGTCCATCTAGTAGAAATAATATTTAAAAAAATCAAGAGGGAATACTGGGGGGAAAAGCCGAGATGAGATAGGAAACAACATTTTTAACCTATTTTCCTTGATTGTCATTTCCTCTAAATTTTGAAGCCTTCTATTTTCTAGATAAATATTTTCAATCTATAACATTTGCAGTTTGGTTGAGAGTAACATTAATTTACCTCTCCTACATCTATCCTATTAGGTGAGTGATCCAGAGATGACTTCTGAATTGCAATCACTCTGTCATTTTGTCATTGCTTCAGTCTGATTATCTTAACAGAAATCACTTGGAGCATCTATTTCTAAACATTTTCTATTTTGTTGGAGTATAAATTTTCAAAATAGTTTCTAATTATGTTTTGTATTTCAATAGTGTCTGTTGTGATATTTCCGTTTTCATCATTAACAGACATATATAGAATATTCCATCCGTCAATAAGCAAAAACACTTTCTTCTCAGCAGTTCATGGATCCTTTCCTAAAATAGACCATATGTTATGCCACAAAGCGACTCCTAGCAAATACAAAAAGATAGAGATACTACCTTGTATTCTATCAGACCATAATGGAATGAAATTAGAAATCAATGATAAAATAAAAAACAGAAACTACTCCAACACCTGGAGATTAAATAATATGCTATTAAATGATGCATGGATAACAGAAGACATTAGGGGGGAAATTAAAAGATTCTTAGATGTCAACGAGAACAAAGATACAACATATCAAAATCTCTGGGATACTATGAAAGCAGTGCTAAGAGGAAAATTCATTGCATGGAGTGCATTTAATAAAAGAATGAAAAGTCAACAAATCAATGACCTCACAATACAGCTCAAAGCCCTAGAAAAAGAGGAACAGTTCATCACCAAAAGTAGTAGAAGACAGGAAATAATCAATGAAATTGAAACAAAAGAAGCAATTCAAAAAATTGACAAAACAAAAAGTTGGTTCTTTGAAAAAATAAACAAAATTGATAAACCCTTAGCCACACTAACAAAGAGAAGAAGAGAGAAAACCCAAATTAGTAAAATTCGTGATGGAATTGGACATATCACAAAAGACACTATTGAAATACAAAACATAATTAGAAGCTATTTTGAAAATCTATACTCCAACAAAGTAGAAAACCTGGAAGACATCAACAGGTTCCTAGAGACATATGAGCCACCCAAACTGAATCTGGAGGACATACACAATTTAAATATGTGGAGTCTTTCTAGTGCTGCCCAGTCAAGCTTTTCTTTTCTTTCCTTTGCTTTATTTATTTATTTATTTAATTATTCATATTTTTGGTACCAGGGATTAAACCCAGGGGCACTTAGCCACTGAGCCACATCCCTACCCCTTTTTAATTTTAAATTTTGAGACAGAATCTAAGTTGCTTAGGGTCTCAGTTACTGAGGCTGGTCTCAAAATTGCAATCCTCCTGCCTCAGTCTCCTGAGTTGCTGGGAGTACCAATCTAACTTTCAAATATAATTCTTCATAATAATTTTCACTGTCAACAGTTATATTTATGAACACCGTTGATAAAAGAAAAGGGAAATAGGAGGGAGGTAGGAAAGAAGAGAGGGACAATGTTTAAAATCATTTCAGGTTGCCTTAAACAATTTGGTCATACACTCCTTTTGGAAGCTGGAAAAAGTTATGGACACCCTCCACATAAAAAATACACACACACAATTTTATAATTTAAGGTGGTTTTGAGAGGTTCTTTAATACATTCATATACTCTAGTTGCAAATTTCTAACTTGGAACTGGGGTGTAGCTAGTACATGTTCAGCAAATATGAGGCCCTAGATTTGATCCTCAGCATCACACATGCAAAAAAGTTCCTACCTTAAATTGTGTTCCACTTTTATACAATCATCCAATTAAATAATTGTACTTGGATGTGACCTTGTGCTACATAATCAAACTTGGCTACAAGTTATCAATTAATCCAAAGTCTATTGCTGAGTTTATTATATTTTCAGAATTTGCTATTTCCATAATCCTCTACTCCATTACCTGAGGCTTCAAAGCAGTTGGATGAGCAGCAGTATGGTCGTTGCTAAGGATATCAGAGAGATGGGCTGTGTACACAGCAGGTACTATATAAAGTCCTCTCTTCAGACAACAGGGGACCAAATGCTTTTCATCAAATTAAATGAATCTTAAGATGACAGCTCTTGGAATATTTAGCTCATGTCAGTGTTATTTTTAGTGATACTGACATTGGTTTTTAAATGTCAGAAATGGGTTTCTAAAGAGAATTTTCTATTATAGGCATTACACTCATTTTTGCTCAATAACTCTTTGTCATTTATCGGATCTCAGGAATTGTATGCCTAAAATTTTAATCCTTTTTAAATTGTGTATGAACTAATGCTACATGATGGTAGTTCTCAAAGTGGAGAATCTAAAGAACCACAAAAAGGGAGCAGGGGAAACAATCATTGGGCCTCCTAGAGGTCCGGAATCAGTTTATTTTGCCTCCAGCTAAAGTGGGAAAACCTGGTGGTGCGTGGTTGATGGGCTAGAATACTCACAAGGATTGCATGTAGTGAATGGCTGGGAAAATTATGCTTAGAATAAAGGGTGCTCTGGATCTGCCCAGCACCTTAAAAACTAATCTTAGAAGGATCAAATTATTCACAAGCAACTTCACTGTGTCCCAGAACAAAACTCAAGAATATTAATGGTAACAAAAATGTGTATCACCCAACATGGTGAAATGTACAACATCTGGCATCTAATAAAAATTACCAGATATTCAAATGAGTATAAAATACAATCAATAAAGAAAAATCAATCAGTAAAACCAGACCCAGAAGTGACATAGATTAAGAAACTGTAGCAAAACATTAGAACAGTTATTGTATCTTTATTCCTTATGTTCAAAAATATAGAAGAAAACATAAGAATGTTAAGAAGAAACATGGATGATAAAATACTGAACTTCCAGAGTTAAAAAAATGAGAGATGAAAAAAATGCTAGATGGTATTAACACATGATTCAATACTGCAGAAAAATGATCAGTGAACTTTATCACATAGCAAGTTTAGATAGTTTGGAAACTAAAATTAAACAGAAAAGGAAAAAAGACAAAAAGAACAATCAGTGGACTGTGGGACATCTTCAGTTTGCTTAAGTGTAATTATATTCCTCAAGGGGAGAAAGGAGAAAAATATTTTGAAGAAATAATGGCCAATGGAGATTAACTCCAGAATGGTGGTGTGAGGAGCTCTGCAGCCACTCTCCCCAGCAAAAGAACCATAACTGGCAAACATTATTGTTAAAACAACTAATTGAAGTATCTGGAAATTGTTCTAGGAGCATACAATGATTCCAGAAAATCGACTAAATCTATGAAAGTGAGAATCTATAGCATTTGAAACACAGCCTCCTCCCTCCATTTGTACTACCCCCCGACACCAGTTCAGGATCATTCAAGTTCTTCCTTATGTGGATGCAGCCAGCAACACAGGGCTCCCTCTCCCCCTACAGTTACCAGTGAAGGCTCTGTTATGTGCTCTGGAGAGGCAGACCACCAACATTTCTCATCCCATCTCTTTAATTCCATTCCTATCTTAGCCAAGAGTGACTTATAACTTTGGGTCTCTTCATCCATCAGCCCACAAACATGGGGCAAAAGTTACATCCAAGGCAAGACAGACTAAGAATATCAGCATTTCAATCACCCTCAAACAAGCTCATTCAGTAGAGGCTGCATAACAGGAGAGGAAGTGGAAGACCAGAGGTTACAATTCCAAAGAAGCCCCCTGCTCATGAAGCAGGGCTTTCTTTCCCTCCAGACAAATGGGGCACTATCCCTGTGAATAGTTCTGAAGAGTTGTGCAGATGTTTTGCCCAAATGGAGAGGCAGACCATGAGAAAGCTAGCTCAAAATTCTCCCAAGGAAAGAGAATTTATTCGGAACAGAGTGTGGGGGAATTCAAGTCTAAGGGTGCTCTTAAAAACAATGAAAATTTTGGTGGTAAGCAATTAAGAGAAGACTATTGCTCCATTCCAGCAACAAGCTAACTCATAGACCAGCTAGGTGTTTAACAAAGAAAAATCAGAACAAATGAATAAAAACTCTCCTGTGGTAGAAACAAGCCTCAAGGCTTTGTTTCGAAGATTACTGCTAGTTTTGGGGTGAAGCTCAGTTGTAGGGGATATGCTTAACATGTGGAAGTCTCTGGGTTCAATACCAGCACCCTCCCAAAAATTGCTGCCAAAATGCCCAAACTGAATGGATCAGATTGTAAAACAATTTATTACTCAAGTCACAGATTTAAAAACAGAGCAATCAACTGGCAATTAGTAGAGGTTAATGGTTGAATACATTGCTAACAAGAGGCAGACAGCTTAACAGAAAGATCAGTGAAAGACACAGTCAGAAAGTGTTTAAAGTATGTCATCGCATGGGGATGGGTGACATCATATGCTTCACATTAGAGTGGAAATAGACTTTACTAAAATAGTCCTGCTGAATTTCTAAACTAAAATAAAAAAACAAAAACAGGCTCAAAAGGTGAAGTGAATGATATCCAAATTTGCTATCATATATTATCTGAAATGTTGCAATTTCAACTTAAAAATATAAAACATACAAAGAAACAAGAAAAAATGACCAATACACGGGAAAAATCAGGTAACAGAAACTGCCTTTGAGAGAGCCTAGAAGTCAGACTTAACTGACAAAGACTTCCAAACACCTGCAATAAATATGTTCAAAGAACTAAAGGAAACTATGCTTAAAGTAATAAAGTTGTGATGATGATTTCTCATCAAATTAAGAAAACTGATAAATGGACAGATATTTTAAAAAATGAAAACAAGGTGAAAAGTAAAATAATTGAAAAATTCACTGAGGTGTTTGATAGTAAATTTGAGCTTCAGGAAAGTTGAAGACAGATGATGAACATTACGGAATCCAAAGGACAGAGAAGAAAAGAATGAAGAAAAATGGATACAGAGTCATGTAAATGTGGGGCCTCTTAATCACACCAACAAAAATGCAATGGAAGTACCAGAAGCAGAAAAAAATGTCCAAAGAAATTATTGAAACTTCCCAGATATAATGAAAATCTTTATGAGTTTAATGAACTCCAAGTAGGATAAGGCCAAGAGATCTAGAAACTCCAAAATGTTGAAATCCAAAGGCAGAAGAAATTTTGAAAGAAGCAGAGAAAAATGATATCACATGCAAGACAATCTCAGTAAGAGTAACAGTTAATTTCTTACCAGAAACAATGTAGGCCAGAAGACAGCAGAATGAAATATTCAAATTGCTAAAAAATACCAAAAAAACCTATCAATCAAGAATCTTTAAATTTTTTTATTTTATTTTTTAATTTGTTCTAATTAGTTATACATGACAGTAGGGTGCATTTTGACACAGTAGTATCAACAAAATTACTGAATAGCTCCATTCTATTGTCCCATACAGAAATTTTGAAAAAAGCAAAAATCGTCAGGACCAATTTTGTCACAAATCTAGAAAACAGTCACATGTATATAGCAACCAAACACTGAATCAAGAAAAAGGAAACTTCAAAATAACAGGAAGACTTTGTGCCTTGAAGTCGCAGCAAACTGTGTTCCCAATGTAGGATCTCGGTCTCTGGTTCTGGTGGGAGCAGAGCAAAACTTGTTCACAAATTATTGTGTATGTCTGTTCTAACCTGTCTGAGAGCAACATGAAGGATTACTGCAAGGGACTGTTCTCTGTTTTTCCAAACTTGGAAGTCAGGCTGGAAAAGTGGTGGGTATTGCTGGAAAATACTGTAAAGAGAACTAACAATCCACAGGCACTTGAAGCAAAAGATTGAGACAATAGACCATTTAAAGTCTGGGAGAAAAAGCGGGGCAAATTTGTTGGGGAAAATAAAGCATTCCAAAGCACCAATATATAGGAAGAAATTTAGAAACCCCTGTGCATGCCTTTGGCAAGATGAATCTCAGAAAAGACCTGAAAAAATCTAAGCTTTTATGTTGTGCTTATCCCTAGATTCAGAACAAGCCTGGTTAAGTGCTGAAGAATTGTTTTAGCCCAGAGACAATCTGCAAAGATTGGGTGAGGTGTTTGGGTTCAGAGGGGTTGATTTTGTTTTTCTTCTATGTTTCTTTTGGGGGTTTGTGCTGTTTTAAGCTACTGCTATTCAGGAATGTCTGTTAAAATATTATGTGGACATGAGCTAAATAGTGATTTCACTGACCACATAAAAAAATAGTTTATACTAAAGAGTTTGCAAACATCACTAAACAAAAGAACTACTACTGCCTTCAAAACAAAAGCAAAAACAAAACCCCAGCAAACCCTGAGGTTATGGATTAAATTGTGTATCCTCCCAAATTCATAAATTGAAGCTATAACCCACAGATGTGACTGTATTTGGGCATAATATTATTAAGAAAGTAATTCCAGGGGTTAGGGATGTAGCTCAGTAGTCTGCAGCACCACACAAAAAATAAAGGAAGCCATTAAAGTTAAATGAGGAGTGGAGTCTACATCCAGCAGCATCGTTGTGCTTTTAAGATGTAGAAGGTACACAGCAAGAAGGTAGCTTCCTGCAAGCCAGGATGACAGAACTTGCCAAAACAACCCTGCCTGTACCTGCTGGCACCTTAATCTTGGACTTCCAGCTTCCAGAAGTGTGAGAAACAAATGTCTGTTTAAGCAGTTGGTCTATGGTATTCTGTTCTGGTAACCCAAGGAGTCTAACAAGAACTGCAAGGTCATGAAACTAAGAATCAATAACAGAAAAAAGAGAAATTTACAACTATGTTTAGATTAAATAATGCATTATTAAATAATCAATGGGTCAAAGAAGAAATCATAAAGGAAATTAGGTCATATTTAGATTGTCATAGCAATTAGGCAAAAAAAGAAAAAAAGGCATCCAAATAAGAAAGAAATAAAACTATTCTTAATGAAGATGAATTGATCCTATATTGAGAAAATCCCAAGGTATGCATAAGAAAGCAACCAGATTAATAAATGAATTTATCCAGATTGCAGGTACAAGAATTAGTTTTTTTCTATAAACAGCAATCAATAATTTGAAAAGGAAATAGAGTAATTCCATTTACAATAACATCTAGAAAATACTTAGAAATAAATTTAACTGAGGTGAAAAACTTCCACATTGAAAACTAGAAAACATCATTGAAAGAAATATAGAAAATATGAATAGACATCTAATTCACATGGATAGAGTTAATATTATTAGGATGGCACTACTACCCAAAGTGATCTACAGATTCAGTATCCCAATAGCTGTTTTTGCAAATATGGAAAAGCTGATCCTTGAATTCATGTGAATTTCAAGTGACCCCAAATAGCCAAAATATTTTTTTCAGTGGTGGGGATCAAATCCAGGGCCTTGTGCATACAAGACAAGCCCTCTACCACTGAACTACATCCCAAGTTTTTTTAAAAAAAGAAGAAATTAAGGAAATTCACATGCTTTTCAACACCAAACCTTACTAATAAGCTAAAGTAATAAAAACAGTGTACTACAAGCACATTAGACATACAGAAATTGTTAAAGAAAGGAGGAGCTCAAAATAAATCCATACATCTATAGCCAATTGATTTTTCACAAGGATGCCAAATCCATTTAATGAGTAAGGAATAGTCTCTTCAACAGGTGGTGCTGATATAATTGGATATACACATACAAAAATTAACTTAGAAATGGATCAAAAACTAAGCATAAAACTATAATCATAAAAAATTTTAGATGTATGTATCCATTTTCATTTACTATAACAAAATACTTGAGGACAGGTACTTCATAAAGAAAAGAGTTTTGTTTAGATCACAATACTGGAGGCTCAAGGGCATGGAGCTGGTATCAGCTCAGCTTTGGTGAGGACCTCATGGTGAATGGCATCACAGTGGAGGGAGGGAGTGCAATAGGAAGAGATCATATGGCAAGATAGGAAACCAGAGACAGGAGAGTAAGACAATCTCACTCTTTTATATCAAATTATTCTTAGGATAGTGAACTCATTCTGCAAGATCAGCATTAATTACTTCCAAGGGTAATACCCCTGCCCCAGTGACCAAACCATCCTCAGGCTAGGTTCCACCTCTTAAGCTCTCATCATCTCTCACATCATTCCATTGAAGACCAGGCTTCTAACACATGAACCTTTGAGTCACAAACCACATACAAACTATACCAGAAAAAAACAGGGGAAATATTTGTGACCTTACATTTGGCAGTTGATTCCTAGATATTATACAAAAAGTGCAAGCAACAACAACAAAATACTTCAATTGAACTTCACAAATTTAATAGCTTTTGTGTACCAAAGAACATTATTGAGAAAATGAAAAGAAAATCAACAGAATGGCCAACAATATTTGCAAATCACATAATTGATAAGGGTTTAATATATTAAGAACTTCTACAATTGAACAGCAGACAACACAATTTAAAAATAGGCAAAAATGAAAAAAAACTAAAATAAAATTTCTCCAAGAGGATATATGAATGAACAATAAGTATACAAAAAAATGTTTAAATTCATTTAACTATCAGGAAATTGTAAATCAAAGCCACAATGAGATACCACTTCACACCCACTAGAAATGCTATAATGTACATACTTAGAAAACCAGGAAATTGAAAGTGTTAGCAAGGATGTGGATAAATTAGAACCCTCACACTTTGCTATTGGTAATATAAAATGGTGCAGCCACTGTGGAAAACAATTTGTCAATTCCTTTAAATATAGAATTGCCATATGACCTAGCAATTCCAGTCCTATAAATGTATCCAAAATAATTGAAAATAGGGACTGGACAGATTCCTGTATGTCAATGCTCATTTCAGCCTTATTCCCCATAGCAAAAAAGTGTGGTGGTTTTAAGACCAGTCTTGACAACATTGTGAGAATAAAAATCAAACAATAAGCAAAAAAGTGTAAACAATCAAATTGTCCATCAACAGATGAATGGATAAATAAAATGTGGCATATACATATAACAGAATGCCATACAGTCATAGGTTGAATCCTCATATATGCTACGATATGCATAAACCTTGAAAATATTGTGCTAGCATGCCACATTTGAACCAGAAGCAGAAAGAGATAAGAATGTGTTCTGAAATCATGAACCATGAATCTAGCACTTAATGATCTGATTATTTGCTACTGACAACTAGAATATGATAGAGCTA
Organism: Glaucomys volans; assembly: GCA_020662805.1. Taxonomy (NCBI): domain Eukaryota; kingdom Metazoa; phylum Chordata; class Mammalia; order Rodentia; family Sciuridae; genus Glaucomys; species Glaucomys volans. Next base: position 728,855 of record JAJEJO010050188.1, on the reverse strand, counting down.
CAGAATAAAAGAAAAAAGTTCAGAAATGTAACTGTCTGATTTGAGGTCCTGAAACAGTTCAACATTTAGATAGATATTCATATTCCAAACAATATTCCAAAAATATTTGAATTGGGATGCTATTTTTAGATTTTTACAGAAATATATTCAGAAAGGAACAGAATGTCTAAGAAGAGAAAAAGGAAATATATTGGCCTCAGCACAAACCTCCATACAGAAAAAGCTACAAGAAATGAGTAGTTTGGTCAGATACTTCATCAAATGTGCAAAAAAGAGAGCACCCAGGCTAAAATGTAAAGAACTCTTGAATTACATAATGGATACAGTGAGAGATTCATCAAATGGTATTTATGGAGCTGATTGTAGCAACATACTACTCAAAGACATTTGTTCAGTGAGAAAATACAGGTGTGAAATATCTCAGCAAAGTGCCTAGGTAAGTTTTAAAGGTTGCTGTTTATGAAAGATTTCCTTGGTGAAATGAAATCATTTGGAAGGAAGGAAGGAAGGAAGGAAGGAAGGAAGGAAGGAAGGAAGGAAGGAAGGAAGGAAGGGAGGGAGGAAGGAAGGAAGAAGGAAGGAAGGAAGATGCTAAGTGAAATAAGCCATACACAAAAGGACATATATTATATGATTCCACATATATGAAATAGCCAGACTAGGCAAATTCATAGTGACAGAAAATAATGTGTGACATATACCATTGCCCTGTGTACATGCATGAACGCACAGATGGTGTGACTCTACTTTGTGTACAACCAGTGAAACAATAGCTGTACTCCATTTGTGTTCAATAAAAAAGAAAAAAAAAAAAAAAAAGAAAATAGATACAAAATTGGAAAGGCTGGGGGAGTTGAGAATGCAGAATTATTACTTAATGGTTACAGGTTTCAGTTTGGAAATGGATAGTAGTGATGATTGCACACTGAGCTGTACATTTTAAATGGTTAAAATGGCAAATTGTATATATACATAATGTATCACGACAAAAAACAAGGAGAGGTTGGAGTTGTAGCTCAGTGGTAGAGTGCTTGCCTAGCACACGTGAGGCACTAGGTTCAATCCTTAGCACCACATAAAAATAAATAAATAAAATAAAGGTATAAAAAAGGAGAAATAAAGACTTTCCTAAACAAAAAAAAAAGAGAGAACATGCTAATATGACCTAATAAGAAATATGAAAGAAATTTCTTTGGTATGAAAAAAGTGACACCAGAAAGTAATTCAAATCCACACATAAAAAAATCAAATAGCATCATAAAGGTTATTATAATGTATATTATATGTGATATATATAAATTATAAACACCATTATATATTATGTAATTATAATTATATATAATTGGTAAGTATAATTCATATCATTTCTTTCTTAACTGATTTCAAAAATTATTTTACAAAACAATAAGTATATATTATATCATTGGGCTCATAACATAAACAAATTAATTTGGCACAAAAGAAGTGGGAGAATCATCCAACCTGGTAGCACATGCCTGTAATCCCAGAGACTTGGGAGACTGAGACAGGAGGATTGCAAGTTTGAAAACAGTCTCAGCAATTTAGTGAGACCCTGTCTCAAAATAGAAAGGCACCACAATGAATCTCCACATCCTATACAACCACAAGACTGGAATCAAAATTAGAATAATATATACTCCATGTTTGTGTAAATATATCAAAATATACTCTACTACTCTACTCTCATGTATGACTAAGAGGAACAAATAATTCTTTTTTTAAAAAAAGTGCTGGGGATGTGGATCCATGGTAAAGTGCCTGGGTTCAATCCCCAGTACCAAATAAATAAATATGATCTATACTTTTCACACTTCTTTTCCTTTTCAATCTTATACAGCTCTATCAAAGATTTCTTTGTGGCATCTCTTAGAGTACATAGAATCTTCACTGAGATGCATGCAAGTTTTAAAAGAACTATTATAAGATGCACTTTGGGCCAATTATCCTATTTTACCAGCATGCATGTGCATGCATGTGTGTGCACACACACATACACACACACACACACACACACATACACAAAAGGAGGTGGGAGAGAGTGAAGCTGTATTGGTCAGTAAGGAAGTGATATTGAGTCCACATTAAACAATGAAAAAATACCAAGAAATGGCAAATAAGAAATTAATATAACAGCTTCTGCATTATGGTCTAGATATTGAAGTTCCCCTGAAAGCATATGTGTTGGTCCCCAGCTGAGGTGCTATGGGATAGTGGTGAAAACTCCAGGAGCCTAGTGGAAGGAAGTTTAGTCATTAGGGGCACGCTGCTGAAGGGGATATTGGCCCCTGCCCTTCTTCCTCCCTCTCTTTCTCTCTGCTTCCTGGCCACCATCTTTGCTCCACTGCATTTTCCTTGCCATGATGATCTGCCTCACCACAGGCCCAAAGTGATGAGGCCAAGGGACCTTGGACTGAAATCTGAAACTGTGAGCCAGAATAAATCTTTCCTCCTTTTGAGTTGATTTTCTCAGGTATTTTGTCACTGCAACAGAAAACACATTCTGTAAATATACACTTGTTATTCTTTCCATAGGTTCTTTAAAAGACATAAAATTAAATGAAATAACAAGGCTGGGGATATAGCTCAGTTGGTAGAGTGCCTGCCTTGCAAGCACAAGGCTATGGGTTCAATCCTCAGCACTGCAATAAATAAATAAATAAATAAATAAATAAATATTGTAACATTATTCAGTGTTTAACATGTATAGGCATAATATGCATAATAATAATACTGAAAAGGGGAAGAAGAGGAAATAGAGCTACAAAGGAGTAATGTCTTTATATATCATTGGAATTGTTAGTATGAATCTGTGATACTGTGATGTAATAAGAAATGTATATTTGGTCTCTTCCTCTGGTTCCTAGCACACAGCTACTAAAGCCCTTAGAATCTCTTGTGTTTTGGTAGGCCAATAAAATGAATGATGGCTGAAGAATCCTGGATGGCCTCAGGATGGAGGCTGATTGCCTGGGATTCTGACCATATGATTTGTGGTGGAACTTTCAGTTCAATTCTCCACCAACCAGACCTTTAGGGAGAGAAGAGACGCCTATATGGTGAAGTCTTCACAAAACCCCAAAGGACAAGGTTCAGGGAGCTTCCTGAACCTTGGTGAACCTTCCTGAACCTTCCTGGTTCAGCTTGTGGAACAAGTGAAGGTTTCTGGACTATAGAGGGCCTGGAAAGAGCTTGGAAGTTCCATGTCCCTTCACACACTTTGCCCTCTATGCATCTCCTCCATCTGGTTGTTCATCTGTATTCTTTGTAGTATCTTTTATAATAAACCAATGAACATAAATATTTCCCTGAGTTCTGTGAGCTGTCTAGCAAGTTAATCAAACCCAAAGAGGGGGTCTTGGGAACCCTCAATTTATAGCTCATTAGTCAGAAATGAATAATATAATCTGGAGCTAGCAATTGGTATCATGAAGTGGGAAGTGGGAAGCAGTCTTGTGGGACTGAGCACTTAACCTGTGGGATCTGGTGCTATATTCAGGTAAGTTAGTGTCAGAATTGAATTGAATTAGAGGACACTCAGCAAGTGTCCATGGAAGAAATGATTGCTTGGTGTGTAGGGAGAAATTCCCACACATCTGGTATCAAAAATGTGGCATAGAATGTCTGAGAGTAGTAAAAATACTTTGGTTTTTCCTATCTATAATAGAATCCAAAGTTGAGATCCACAGATGGTTCCCAACTTATGATAATTTGACTTACAATTTTCAACTTTACAATGGTGAAAAAATGACATGTATTCAGTAGAAACCATAATTTGAATTTTGATCTTTTCCAAGGCTAGCAATAAGCACTACAATACTATCTCACTATGCTGGGCAGTGAGACACAGCTCCAAATCAACCACATGATCACAAGGGTCAATAACCCAAACTCTGAAGTCTCCTGTATTGCTAAGCTATGCTGTATGGTAGATGTACTAAATGTATTTTTTGGTACATTTAATATGGCAGATGTATTTAAATGTATGAAATGTATGTTTGGTAGATATAGTAAATGTAATTTCAAATTTATGATACTTTCAACTGACAATGGATTTATCAGAATGTATCCCCATCATTAGTTGAGGAACATCTGCATATGGTAAGCCCCCTAGAGTCTAGAGTAGTCAATAAGAAAATAACTTTAAAATAATAAAAAATAATTAAAGTGAATAAAATGTTCACTTAATGTAAGAGAAAGTAGGCAAGTGGAGACACAAGAACAGGAAAGACAAAATATATGGAAAAGAAAAAGTAAATGACAGACATAAATCTAACTATATCAATAATGTTAAATGTGAATGGATCAAGCCATCAAACCAATTCAGAGGTTATTAGCATAGATAAAATAACATCCAATTACATCTTTTCTATAGGAAAAATATTTTAAATTCAAAGATGAAAATAGGTTGAAAGTAAAATGTTGAAAAAATTTATCATACAAAGAGCAACCATAAGAAAACTGGAGTGACTGTGCTAGTATCAGCTGAAATAGACTTTCGACAAAAAATATTAACAGAGATAAAAAGGTACATTTTATGATGCCCAATGATGGAAGTATGGAATTATTTTCCCTAAGACCTATAATAAGACAAGGATGACTTATTTAACTACTTTTATTCAACATTATTACTAGCCATGGTAATTAAGCAAAAAAGAAAAAAGTACATCCAAATTGAAAAGGAAGGAGGAAATCTATCTCTGTATGCTGATGACATAGTCTTATATGTGGAAAATCCCAGGGAATACACAAAAAATTAAAACTTATTAATTAATTCATTAATGTTGCAGGATACAATATCAACTCACAAATCGCTATTTCTATACACTAGCAATTAACAATCCAAAAGAAAACAAAGAAAACAATTCTACCTACAATGACATAAAAATTGAATATTTAGAAATAAATCTAAGCAAAGAGGTATAATACTTGTACCCCAAAAGCTACAAAACACTGTAAAAAAAATAAAAGGACCTAAGTAAATGGAAAGATATCCCAAGATGTCAATACTACTCAAAATGACCTACGGATTCAGTATAATCCCTATCAAAATCCCAATGGATCATTTTGCAGAAATGGAAAAGCTGATCCTAAAATTCATAAAGAATTGCAAGAGATCCCAAGTAGCTAAAACATTCTTCAATAGGAATAACAAAGTATAAGGACACATATTTTCTGATGTCAAAACTTACTACAAAGTTATAGTAATAAAAATGGCATAAAGATATACAGGGCAATGAAATAGAATTAAGAGTACAGAAATAAACCTTATATTTGTGATCAATTGATTCTTGACAAGGATGCCAAGACAATTCAATGGGGAATCAATGACCTTTTCAACAAATGGTGCCAGAAGAACTGGATATCCATGTGCAAAAGAATAAAGTTAAATTCTTTCTTTATATCATACATGAAAATTAACTGAAATGAATCACACATTATATGGTTCCATTTATAACTAATGCTCAGAATAGACAAATCCATAGAAACAGAGAGTAGATTAGTGGTTGCCAGGGACTGGGGGAGGGGGAATGGGAAGTGACTACTAATGAGTGCAGGGTATCTTATTGAATTGATGAAAATGTTCTGTGATTAGATTGTGATAGTTGCTTAGATTTGTGAATATATTAAAAATCATCAAATTGAACACTTGAAAGGGTTTACTTTATGGTGTGTGAATTCTGTCTCTAAAATATTGGCAGGAGACAAAGGCATGAAAGTTTCCATTTATGAGTGTGTGCTCACACTCAACTTGAGAAAGACCAAAGAAAGGCACCAATTAGATAGATTCCTCCACTTTTGTGGGTGATCTGGGGTATTGAGGGCAGGAAGAATACTGTTACAACTATATAATTCTTTCCCACATTACCCTAACTTAATTCCTACCTAAGGTACTGATTCTGGGACCAGTGATACAATTATGCCTGTGAAAAGCAGTGATGATCCCTAGCAAGAAAGAGCATTCTCCCCTTACACACAGTTTAGCTTTCAGTTCAGGTTATAAGCAGTGATAAAATATATGGAAAATAAAAAACAATTCATAAGTTTTAAAATGTGAAGTTGGGCTGGATGCGGCTCAGTGATAGAGTGATTGCCTGGCAAGTACAAGTCCCTGGGTTCAATATCCAGCACTGCAAATAATTAAAAAATAATTAAAGCAAGTAAAAATGTGATTCTTCTGGATATTGTGATGAAATCTTATACTGTTTTGCTCTGTCCTGCCCAGGACATAAATCATCCTTTTGTCTAGTGTATCCATGTTATATACACTACCCACCCACTAGTCACTGGGTAGCTATCTTGGTAATCAGATTGACTATTCAGGGTATCATAGTGCTGTGTTCAACTAGCCCTCATTTTACTTTCTAACAGCCCCAGCGTGCAAGAGTACATGTCGGTAATTCTAATATGCCAAAGAGAAGCCATAAAGTGCTTCCTTTAAGTGAAAATGTGACAGTTCTTGACTTAAGGAAAAGACCTGTATGCTGAAATTGCTAAGATATACATTAAGAGTGAATCATGTATCTCTGAAATGGTGAAGAAGGAAAAAGAAATCTGCTAGTTTTGCTGTCACCTCTTAAACTGCAAAAAAAAAAAAAAAAAAATGGGCACAGCAACACAAGTGGAAAAAGGCATTAAATTTGTGGTTTGATTCTATCCAGTGTTTCCATAATCCACTGAGGGTCTTGGAACTCAACTCCTGTAGATAAGGAGGGACTACTGAAATTATATTTTTAAATCTTTATGTCAGAATTTGTAAAGGCCTATGGAAAGGATTATACTTTAACCCCATTTTACAAAATTTGGGTCAACAATGACAGCAGTTGTATTGCCCAGTGGTCAAGATAGCCCATTAATTATATATATATATACATATATATATATATATATGTAGGAATGGACTGAAATGGAAACACTCACTAGACTCATATTGCTGCTGCCATCAACCTGGGCCAGCCCTGTCACTGCATCTGACATTCCTTCCAAAGACAAACATTTAAGGTTAAAACCAATGACAAATAAAAGGAAGAAATACTGCTGAAGGTAAAAGAATGGATAGATGGATTATTCAATGAGGGACTTAATTCCTTCTCCCTCCAAGCAGGAGGCATTTCTTCCTATTCTAGGGTGCTTAGAATTGAAGAAGGGGTTACATGGGCAACTCTTTCTGCCTTCTTATCTTGATTTTGTTTTACAAAAAGTAGGCACATGGTCTCTCACTTGATATCCTTAGCTCTGTGAAGGTAGTTCAGTGCATGAATAGCTGCTTGACTTAGTGTGTCTATAGGGGGAGAGTCACTGAAGACTCTTACTCAACTGCCCTCTTGTTCCTTTCCTCTATGCAATGAGGGAAATCCACTATTACACTAGTTCTTCAAACAAGGCTCAGAGAAAGAGAATACAACTCTCTCTTAGCACAATTATATTAGATCCCTATTGGGAATCATGCTGGGAAATATTCTGGTCATGAACTATGATGGGTCCCTAGTAATTCACTAATATCTTTTGATTCTTAAAATTCAGGTTGAATCTACTAAAAACAGTATCATTTGGGAATAATATTCCAGGAATTACTCCCTGTCAAATCATCAAACCATGCAGTACACAATTGAGAGACTGATCATTAGGTAATTGCAAACTTTGATCACTAAATACTTAAGAAAGGTTTTTGGTTATTATGAACAGAATGTAGCAGTAACATGCCCATGATGCCAAAATATACTATGAATAATGCTCAGGAAGCTCCAGGGTACTTTGAGATATCACACTGAAGCTCTGTTATTACAAGTAGTTAGTTGCTTCTTGTCTGGACCTCCTGCAACTTCCTACAGCTTCATTATTAAATTTATGCATATATTTTTTTAAAAAGTATATTATATATAAATGCAATTCACCCTTGCCTCTGTGGGTGTAAAGCTGTTAAATAAAATAGAAAGCAATGGGTTTCTGATGGAAAGGTATTGGGAATCACATGGCGGACTCAAATTCTCATGGGAATTGACTCCACCTTGAGACAAGGAAGACCTTATAAGCCATACTCAGAGTAAATTACATGTAAGTGACTACTATCTACATAACTTCAGTATGGAGATCCAACATTTTGGGGTACAAAACACGTCCTAATTGCACTAAAGCAATTTGTACATCCTCTTCATGGATTAAACATTGGTCCACAAAACAGAAGAGAGCTTATATGAGCTATAGATGCCAGTGTAAACATCAAAGGACAAACTTGAATCCTTTTTCATTTATTTAATTTTAATACATAAAAACATAAAAATGTATATGTTAATGCAGTACCACGTGATGCTTCAATAAACGTATACATTGTATAATGTTTAAATTGGGTTAAACATATCTATTTCCTCAAAATTTTATGACTTCTTTTTTTTTTTTGGTAGTGGGGATTGAACCCAGGGGCACTCAGCCCCTGAGCCACATCCCCAGCCCTATTTTGTATTTTATTTAGAGACAGGGTCTCACTGAGTTGCTTAGGGCCTCGCTAAGTTGCTGAGGCTGGCTTTGAACTCGCGATTCTCCTGCCTCAGCCTCCCAAGGGCTGGGATTACAGGCATGCGCCACCGCACCCAGCCTTTTATGACTTCTTTATGGTGGAACTTTTAAACACTTTCTTCTAGTTTTTTGAAATGTGCAGTATGATTGTAGTTACCCTACTATGCAGTAGCATGCCAGACTTCTTGTTATTTAACTATAACTTAGTACCCATTGATCAATCCCTACCCCTCCCTATTCACTATGCTCCCTGGTCTCTGCTAAGCACTAGTCTACTCTTAACATCCATGAGAGTAAACTTTTTAGATTCTACATGAGTAAGATCATGAAGCACTTGTCTTTGTGTACTCATTTTACTTAACATAATGATTTCTAGTTCCATCTATGTTGTTGTAAAAGACAGGATTTCATTCTTTTGACTGAATAATATTCCATTGTGTATTATGTATCATATTTTTAATCCATTGGTCACTTGATGGACACTGAGGTTGTTTACAACCCCAGTTGTAACTAGTGACTAGTTACCACAATGAACATGGAAGTGTAGATGTCTCCTGAACATAATGATTTCATTTGGATGTATAACAAGTAGTGGTATTTGTCGGGTCAAACTGAATTATTCTTTAATGCATGGTATGTAGAAGAAATAGATGCTAGGTAGGATAGACCAATTAGAAGGGATACACTTCCAGAAGAAAGGAAAAGGATGATAATCAGCCTGGAAAGATGATAAGGTTTTAGCAAACTCAGTCAGGCGGATTCACTGAGAAATGTTGGAGAGTGCTAGGACTCAATGCTCAGAAAGGGCTTATACCCTGACCCAAGAGGATCTTCTATTTTAAAACAGGTAGATCCTGACCTAGAAATTTACCTTAATGCACACTGCTTATCCTCAACCCAAAAATGAGTCAAAATAAGTTGTACTTTGTAGCAGTTAACAGTAGAAATCATTCTAAATTGCACCCTTATACTTGCCATAAGAAACAGACGGGCCTTACTGAATCAGAGCACACAATGGAAACAGTCTCAGTAAATCATGTGAATTGAGACATGATGACTAGCTTTATCCCCACATGTTAGGGGCTGAATTTTGCCTCCCCCTTTCATATGTTGAAGCCCTAACCACTAGTATCTATATTTGAAAATAGGGTCTTTAAAAATGAGGCCATTAGGGGCCTAATCCAATTAGACTGGTATCATAAGAGAAAATTCGATCATAGAAAGAGACGCCAAGGACATATGTGCAGGGGAAAGACCATGAGGACACAATGAGAATGTGAGAATGTGGCCATCTAAGAGACAGAGAGAGAGAGAGAGAGAGAGAGAGACAGACAGACAGAGACAGACACTTCAGAAGAAACCAAATTTGCCAATACCTTAATTGTGAACTTAGCCTCCAGAATTATGAGAAAATGAAAGTCTTGTTAAAGCCACCTAGTCCATAGTATTTTGTAATGACAATCCAAGCAAACCAATATGCCATCTAACTTGGAACCTGGAAGTTTCCACATCTTGGTCAATTGTGACAGCACCTTTCTATAAGAACATCCCCTATGTGGTCAAGGACGAATTATGTTGTGAAGGTATAATAAATAGCTAATTCTGAATTGTGGAATAACATATAACACTACTATAACCATTGTGTAATATGGTGTAATGTTAGAATTTCCTAGTTAGATTCAAGTACCTTATGTAAATAATACATAATTAAGATATTGATAACTATATGTACAGTAAATATAACTGAAGTTTCCTTAGGATGTGATATCAATGGAAAATGTTTGGCTTGAGGGGGAACTAGATCTAGTTAACCATCAACTAATTAATTGCTAAATACCTTGATAGGTTTATCATAAAGTACATAGACCAAGGGAAGAAACAATCAAATTAATACAGAATTAATATTTATGTATATATATATAAAAGCTTGATAGTATGAATGTTGCTTCTTCAAGTCTATGCCTAATTTGTATTGACTTCTCCAAATACTCATGCTGATATTATTACTGTAGTATATCTGTTATGTAAATGCTATACTAAATAAAGGTGCTCAGAAAAATAAACAAGGTTCCTTTAAGATGATATAGTCCAAGGTCCAGGAGGGTGAACTTATAGAAAGGAGTTGACTCAGCAGGTCTGAGTTGCTCAAACCTTACACATTCCCAGGATTATCTGTTTTTCAAATGGCCCTTGTCCAGTTACTGGGAAATTAAGGTCATTGAAAATTCTAACCGATGAGATTATTTTGCATACGTGGAGCTTTGAACCACACTAACAATTTCTTACAGTGGACTGCACAAACAATGTCATTTATGGGGAACACCTGCTTTCCTTCTGATGGTTTTGGTGACTATAATCCATCATGCAGGCACTGGATGCCCACATGAACAAAACCTCTAGAATCTTTAGAATTAAGTGAACTACCTGGAAGACCATATTTCACACATGTTGCCACCATTTGTAGATGGAGGAATTAAGTGCACTCTGTGAAATTCTAGTGGAAAAGGACTCTTTGAAGCTTGCATCTGGTTTCTTCCAGACTTTGCCCCACATGCACATAACCCTTGCTAATTTTGCTTTGTATCTGCTTTCTATAATAAATCATAAGTATGACGTCTGAGTCCTATGAATTTTGGAGGTATTCTTGAGGATCCCCATCATTGACACACTAGAAAATACTAGTTACACATTCCTGTAATCCCAGAGACTTGGGAGACTGAGGCACGAGGATCTTAAGTTCAATAGCATTCTGGGAAGTTTAAATTTAGTGTCTCAAAACAAAATAAAAAGGGCTGTGGATAAGGCTCAGTGGTAGAGCATTTCTATGGGTTAAATCCCTAGTAACCAAGAAAGAAAAAAAAAAGAAAAGATAATGAAAATGTCTAGTTAACATCAAAGAAAGCAGTAATGGAGAGAAAAGACATAGACAACAAATAGCAAAATGGCAGATATAAATCCTAGCTCATCAGTAATTAAATTAAATGGAAATGGAAAAATAACAGATTTCTCATCAAAGAAATGCAAGAAAGATAATAATGCAACCTTTTTATAGTACTAGAAGAAAAAAACTGCCAAACTAAATTCTATGAGTGAAATATCCTTGTAAAGCATAGGTGAAATAAAAACATTTTATTATGCCTTTTTATTTATTTATTTATTATTATTTTTTTCTTTTTGTGGTGCTGGGTGCTTTCAAGGCAAGCACTCTACCAATTGAGCTATATCCCCAGCCCTTATTATGCCTTTTTAAATGACTTTTTTGTTCTTTTTTTAAAAGACACACAAAAACTGGAATAATTCACTACAGGGAGAGTTGTAATAAAAGAAATAGGAAGGATATCCCTTGGGTAGAAGGAAAATAATAACTGATGGAAATCTGGATCTAAACAAAAAAATGGAAAGCACTAAAATGGTAAATATGAAATCTAAATGATATTTTTCTTATTTATGTATCTCTTTAAAAAATAACTGTTGAAAGCAAAAATAATGCATTATAGGGTTTAATATGTGTGGAATGAAATGTACAACAATAAGAACACAAAGGTTAGTAGGAGGGATGGAAGAAACATTATTTTAAGTTCTTATACTTAAAGTGGACTATGAGAAATGAAAGGTGAATACTATAAACCACAAAAGAACCAAGTAATGAAGCATTATACCTAATAAGCCATCAAGAGATAAAATGGAATCATAAATAATCATAAATAATCCAAGGTAAAAAAGGAGGTAAAAGAGAATAAAGAACAAATAGAAAGCAAACAGTGAGATTGTGGATTTAAAACCAATCATATTAATAATCACATTAAATAAATATGGTCTAAACATCCAAATTAAAAGTCAGAGATTGTCAAATTGTATATAAAAAAGTAAGACCCAATTTAGGTTGCTTACAAGAAATCCAGATTAATTGTAAACACAAATAGGTTGAACGTAAATATGGAGCCAAGTGTTGTAGTAGTCCATCTAATTCAATGCAATAATCTCAAGCAGATCTGTTACTGGCTCACATTGTTTGTGGGATGATTTTGGCTTTGATGAGCTTCAGTATAGCTTCTGCTAATCAGGAGTGAACAAAATCCACATTGCATAATAGGTGTTGGCATGGATGTGGGGGAAAAGGCACACTTGTACATTGCTGGTAGACTTGCAAATTGGTGCAGCCACTATGGAAAGCAGTATGGAGATTCCTCAGAAATGGACCTACCTTTTGACCCCGTTATCCCACTCCTCAGTTTATACCCAAAGGACTTAAAATCAGCATACTATAGTAACACAGTCATATAAATGTTTATAGCAGTTCAATTCGCAATAGCTAGATTGTGAAACCAACCTAGATGTCCTTCAATAGATGAATGGATAAAAAAACTGTGGTACATAGATATAATGGAATATTATTCAGCCATAAAGAAGAATAAAATAATGGCATTTGCAGATAAATGGATGGAACTGGAGAATATCATACTAAGTGAAATAAGCCAATCCCCAAAAAACTAAAGGCCAAATGTTTTCTCTGATAAGTGGATGATGATACATAATGTGGGTAGAGGGGTAAAAGAAGAATGGAGGAACTTTGGCTTGTGTAGGGAAAGTTGTGTAGAAAAAGAGGGAAATGAGGAGGGGAGGGGCAGGGGGAGGAAAGATAGTGGAATGAGACAGACATTATTACCCTATGTACATGTATGATTACGCGAATGGTGTGAATCTACATTGTGTACAACCATAGATATGAAAAGTTGTACCCCATTTGTGTACAGTGAATCAAAATGCAGTCTGTAAAAAATAATCTACATTGCATCTAAATGCTTAACTGACAAATATAGATGAGAATTTCAATGAGAACTTCAAAAGTAACATTTGTCCTGTGAGAATGGTAATATGAGTAATCTATTAATCTATTTATTATGTGGCAATCTTCAAAAATAAAAGGAAAATATAGTAAAGTTCTAGTGTTCTAGGTTCCAAAGGTAAGGTATAATCCATTATATACCAGTTTTCTTTCCTCCCCTCTAATCTTTGCTGACTTTCCTCAGCTTTAGTTCTAAGACATTGCCTTCTGTTCTTTTGTGCTTTTGAACAGAGGACCAGGAGAGTACAATTAAACAAGTAGTCAGCCAGGCACCACTGTTAAAATTTTTTAATATAAATGTAAAATGGGATCATGGTTTTACAAGCAGATTTTAGAACACAAAGATAGATTTTTATCATGGTTTCTTTCCTTCACCAAAACTTAACTATTAACACAAAAAAAATCTTAGGAATTTTTTAAAAAGAACATATCTTTTTTATTTTCCATTCCAATACATCTATAGTTGACAAACATGCAAAATAACTAATTATCCAATCAAAGGCCTCTAGTAGAAACATGAAAATTAAAAATGAAGTACTTTGAGTTACTTATTGGCCATGAAATCCAGCAAGAAACTTCCCTTTTCCCCACCCCTCAGAATAGGTGCCACTAATGACTTTCTAGGGGATTGGTGGCATTAATCATACCTTAGCTCTCCCTTGTTGGCATCCAGACATCCCTGGTTCAGCCTATGAAAGTTAATGTTATAGTTCCAGTTACTAAAAGTGCCCTGACCATCTTCTTCACCATGTTATACCTTGGCAAGGCACCTACCAAACATGCACAGTTTGAGTAGTGACCCATGAGAAACATAAATAGCCTGACTGAGGAATTAACTATGCATCCTGGATCCACCACTTAAATGAGGATAACAATGGAAATGTAAAATTTCAGGAGGCAATCTTTTTCTCTCTTGTCCAATTTACCAGCATGTACAGTACCAGGAAGTAAAGAGTAGAGGAAGGTGACAACAGCCTCCTTAGAGCCTCCCATGAAACCTCCCTAGAGTTAAAACACACTAAATGAAATCCAAACTATATTGGGACAAAGAACTGACTCTCATTGAGGTTTCATTTGTAGCTGTGAGCAACCTTCATACTAAGAGGATCATAAATTAGGGAACAATTTCAATTCCCTGAAGGTTCAGCAATTTGCACTAGCATGTTATTAAAATTTCCATCTTTTCTAAAGGTTATGAATGTGCTTCATTGTTGAATTTGGTACCAGCTGCTAAGAAATAACCAAATAAAATTAATAAAATTAAAATATTTCCTTTTTACTATACCCACTTCCAAAGTTAAAACCATTTTTAATGTTTATTTCTCCACCAGTCCTCAAGCAAATTAGTAAAACAAATAGAAAATCAAAACATAACTGTAATATTACACAAGATATTTCATTTTCCTTCAATAACTTAGTCTGTTCCAAAGTATTTCTGTCCAAAATGTGTAGGTGCAACAGGATGAACTTCAGTAGTTAAAATTGTGATCTCTGGAAATTCTTGAATGATTGATTTGGCACCTTTAAAAAATAAAAAAAAATTGTTAGGGCAGGACCTTTTGGTAGAAATAGTTGTAATTCAGGAATTTTATAGTCATTGTCACTAAATCTAATATTGACAGAAGATAGAGAGCAATGGCCTTTGGATTCCTAGTCAGATGTGGTTAATCTCTTCATTTATGTAATGTCTGATATTTGAAATATGATAGTAGTCAGATTATGACTTTGCCCTCTAATATATATCCTTAGGATCAAACTGGTTTATATCCAAGATTTGAAAAATAGTCATTCAGTTATAGTAACTTTTCCCCTGAAGAGTCTTTTTTGTTTTTTAATTTTATTTTTTGGTATTGGGAATTGAACCCAGGGGTACTTAACCACTGAACCACATCCCTAGTCCTTTATTTAGATTTTATCTAGAGATAGGGTCTTGCTGAGTTGCTCAGTGCCTCATTAAGATGCTGAGGCTGGCTTTGAATTTGAAATCCTCCTGCCTCAGTCTCCCAAAGTTGCTGGGATTACAGGCATGTGTCACCATGCCCAGCTGTTTTACTTTAAAGGCGACTTGAAGAGAGTGAATACAGTCTTTTCTAAAAAGAGCATCACACTTAAAATGAAGGTTTCTCAACTGGGAAAACAAGTACTTGTGAAACAAGTACAATGACTTCTTTGGTGTGTCAGAGCAAGATACTTTTTTAGAAGTAATGACTCAAGCTTTGAGGGAGGAGGATGGGCAGGGAATTAAGACTGGTTGGGACCCAGTCAATCTAAAACAGCATGACAAAGCTGCCACAGAATGGGACTTTTTCAGCTATAATGTAACAGAATAGTATACTATTCTAATAAATACTATTAGAAAAAAAGAGATTACCTTTCTATTTGCAAAGGTGCATTTTACCGAATTATCTCAATGTTGTCAATGCCACCAGTGGTGCATACAATGATAATTAAGCAAATCACCCTCCATCATCATCAGTGTTTGAAATACAGGTAATTTTTGGTTACAAAATAACAAAGTAATCAAACAGGCCACAATTTTTATACAACAGCCTATAAAAAAGTAGCCTTCCTAACCAGATACCCTGTAGCTTCTCCAGGGTTGGTTGAGACATAGAACATTTGGAAATAAGAAAACACCCTGACTAGAGAAGCCACCTATTTATCTTTCTTTTCAATTATGAAGCAAATACAAAATCATTGTAGAACACTTCAAAAATTCCTCAAATAACTTGAAAATAAAATGAAACTCACTTAGAATCTCTCCATCATAGAATAACCACTATGATATTATGCATGTATTTTGAAACCAAAATTGAAATATTACTGTGTATCTGCCTAGCCTCTCACACTGAGGAAAGATTTACCAGGTACAATGCTAAATTCAAGTCTGAATTTGGTAGTTTAAATTTTCATAATTTGTATTGGTCATCTCTAAACATGGTTGATAACATTTCATGGTATTCTAATGCTGTTATTGTTTATACTTTTTTACATTTACTGCCTATATTTTTTGATGTCACTAAATAATTTTCAAAAACATGTTTTGATATTTTCACATTACATTCTCTGAATATGTATTATTTATTTACCCATTTCGTTGTTAGTCATTTATACATTTTGGAAATTTTTTTATACTAAGTAACCTTACAATGCAATCCTAAAAACTAAATTCCTAAGCGTATTTATGATTGTTTTCTTAGAACACATTACCATTTGTCCTAGATTGTATGGTTAAAAAGCTAGTCTTAAATTAGGCACATCTCTCATGGGAAATGGAGAACACACGGTTTTCTCATCATGCCCTTTGAGTAGAAGTCTAACTTTAAAAACCTCTGCTCTTCTCTTCATACTGCAAAACTTACTTCAGTAAGGTAGGAGGGCCAGCTAGGACCTCAAGTTTCTTGCTGGTTGAAAGCTATTCTCAGTCTCCAGAAGAAACGAGGACCTATCAGCCATCTGCAGGCACTACATAATCAGGGCCACAAGGAAAATAACTGAAATTCTTTTTAATGTGGTTAGTTCATACTTCTCCATATGAATTTGAAAATTAGAATGGTGTAAAATAATTTGGGCAAGGTGGTGGGTGCCTTCAGCCACACATCTCAGGAGGCTGAGGCATGAAGACCACTTGCATTGAGTCAACATAGTGAGACCCCATCTCAAAAAATGGTGTAAAATATTATCACTAAGCTTAGAGATGACAAACACAAATTATAACTACCAAAATTAGATTTAATTTAATATGGAGGCAACTAAACTTTCTGGATGAGAGGCTAGACAGAGGCACACTTATCCATCTCATGATTACCTGAAACTCTAATTACTACCTCCTACTGAACTTACCATGAGGAGTAGAGAAGAGACTGAGTAGGATAATAACACCAGGTTGAACTCCATGTTCTATGAGAACCTTTACAGCTTCAATCACAGTATTTCCAGTGCCTGAAAGCAAAAGACAACAAAATATATTAACAACATTACCTTTTTAAAAAATGTTTTTGAAGGGCAATAATCTAATCCAATCAAATCTAATAATAATAATCTAATATAAATAAGGGCAATATAATAATATAATAAGAGATCACTTCATATAAAGGTGAAGCTTTATATAAAGGTGCTTTATATAAAGGTGCTTTAAAGCTTCATATAAAGGTGCTTCTTCTTTATCAGTGTTATTTTTAATAATGGACATGACAAATTAAGTTCTCAAATACACAAAACCCCTAAATTCATTTAGTATTTGAGATACCAAATCTAACATATGCCCACTCATCTGCATGGAAGACCATGTATGATCTGAAAAGTTTGGTAAAGAGAACAGAATAACAGAAAAAAATATTACCTTTTAGAGAAAAATCACTGCTGAGAGTCTAGAGAGGGGACATATTCCAATATATTATCTGTGTTCTATACATTTTGCCTCATTAGGTCCTTAGCTTCAATGTTTTTAAGACAGAAGCACTTTAGAACTAATAAAATTTAATCAACATATATTTCCTTATTGTGCAATGAAAATTCCCTGGTGAATTTCCCAGGGCAACTCCAAATCTTAGTGAGAAAAATACATATTTAGAAACTATTTTAGCCTTTTGTATCAGGGTACCTAGGAGATAGACACGAAGTTGAAATTTAAATCCTCACAAAAGGTTACAAATTAAATTCAAGCCACTCACTGAGAATTGGATACATCAAAAGGACTTTTCTCCGATAGATGTCCGGAGGGAACTTGGCATAATATACTTTGGCTCTTTGTGTCTCCTCATCACTCTGAATCAGGATCTTTCCAATTCGTATGGATCGACAGCAGTCTCGTAAACCTTGTTCCATTGCCTCACCTTGAAGAAGGAAATAAAAAAATCAATGAAAAGGAAAAATTTTGGGGGGAAGAGAGTGAAAGTCCAAGGGAAGGCTAACGCAGAGTTTGTGACTATTAATGCTCCAGTCTTCCCCGCCACGGCACGGCCTGGAAGGACTGGAGTCTCTGGCTCCGGCAGTGAGTTTGGACCCTTCGGCGCCATTTTGCAGCTTCCCTGGCAGAGGGCGACCATCTGGGACTGCCTGAGTCCTCAGAGCTGAGCTCCAGTCTTCCTGCCACTGCGAGGCATCTCCTGGGGAGATCTGGCCTGGAGCAGATGGAATCGCCAGCTCCAGCGGGGAGTTTGGCCCCTTCGGCGCTATTTTACAGCTTCCCTGGCAGAGAGTGACCACCTGCCACCGACTGAGCCCCCAGCTAGGAGCTCAGGCCTGCCTGGGCTCTCAAGCCCAGTGCCTCCATCACTGAGCACAGTTTTGTGCCCCAACCCAACTTGGTCTAGTTCCCAGGTCCACACCCTGGCCCAGGGTCTAGCACCTTGCTGTATCTGATTGTCTATCAACACCAGGCTGCCTCTGTCCAGAAGCATTGA
This sequence comes from Glaucomys volans, assembly GCA_020662805.1. Lineage (NCBI taxonomy): Eukaryota > Metazoa > Chordata > Mammalia > Rodentia > Sciuridae > Glaucomys > Glaucomys volans. The sequence goes on along the minus strand of JAJEJO010050188.1, from coordinate 710,072 downwards.
TCATTCCCAACCTGGAAGAAGTGGGCAGCAACTTTCTTGGGTCTCCACTTGATCAAGCACCTCTCAAACATCCAGTGAGTTACTGGAAATCTACAGGGACACATTAAGTATTTACAGGGAAATTGCAATCCCTCTGATTCGCACTACTGGAGGGGAAGATACACGAGCAACATGAGAAAACACGGGAAGAAAGTGTCCCAAAAAAACCTAGATGATATATCAAGAAAACCCAAAGACAGCATGGTAGAAGGAATGACAGAAAGGGAGTTCAGAACGTTCATAGTTAAAATGATCCGAGAAGAGAATGATGTGACGAGAGAGCAGATTCAGGCTATGAATAATCAGCTAATAGAGCAATTGCAGGAAGCAAAAAATCATTTCAATAAAGAGATAGAAGTTCTGAGAAAAAAACAAACAGAAATCCTTGAAGGAAACAAGGAAATGAAGGAAACAATAAGCAAGTTAAAAACTCAATAGAAAGCATAATTAAGAGAATAGATCACTTGGAAGACAGAACCTTAGACAATGAAGACAAAATATTTAATCTTGAAAACAAAGTTGAACAAACAGAGAAGATGGTTAGGAATCACGAACGAAACATCCAAGAAATATGGGACATCATGAAAAGACCAAATTTAAGAGTTATTGGGATTGAGGAAGGCACAGAGTAACAAACCAAGGGTATGAATAATCTGTTCAATGAAATAATATCAGAAAATTTCCCAAATATGATGAATGAGATGGAAAATCAATTACAAGAGGCTTACAGGACACCAAACACACAGAATTACAACAGATCCACACCAAGGCACATTATAATGAAAATACCTAACATACAAAACAAAGATAGAATTTTAAAAGCAGCGAGAGAAAGGCATCAGATTACCTACAGGGGGAAACCAATACGGATAGCAGCAGATATCTCAGCCCAGACCCTAAAAGCAAGAAGGGCCTGGAACAACATATTTCAAGCTCTGAAAGAAAACGGATGCCAACCAACAATCTTATACCCAGCAAAACTTACCTTCAGATTTGATGATGAAATAAAATCCTTCCATGATAAACAAAGGCTTAGAGAATTCACAAAGAGAAAGCCTGCCTTACAGAACATTCTCAACAATATATTTGAAGAGAAAGAAATGAAAAACAACAATCCCAGTCAACATGGGGAGGAATTACCCTAAAGAAAGAGTCAATCAAAGGAGAAACAAAGTTAAGCTAAAAACCCAAAAAAAGCTAAAATGGCAGGAAATACAAATCATATCTCAATAATAACCCTGAATGTAAATGGCCTAAACTCATCAATCAAAAGACATAGACTAGCAGATTGGATTAAAAAGAAAGACCCAACAATATGCTGCCTTCAAGAGACTCATCTCATACAAAAACATGCCCACAGACTAAAGGTGAAAGGTTGGGAAAAAACATACCATGCACATGGACTGAGTAAAAAAGCAGGAGTTTCCATCCTCATTTCAGAGAAAGCAGACTTCAAGCCAAAGTTAGTCAGAAGGGATAAAGAAGGACATTTCATACTGCTTAAAGAAAGCATAAATCAGCAAGACATAACAATCATAAATATTTATGCACCAAACAATGGTGCATCCATGTATGTCAATCAGATCCTTCTCAATTTCAGGAATCAAATAGACCAAAACACAATAATACTGGGGGACTTTAACACTCCTCTCTCACCGTTGGACAGATCTTCCAAGCAAAAATTGAACAAAGAAACCATAGGACTCAATGACACAATCGCTAATTTGGACTTAACAGACATATATAGAATATTCCATCCATCAAAAAGTGAATACACTTTCTTCTCAGCAGCTCATGGTTCCTTCTCTAAAATAGACCATACGTTATGCCACAAAGCTACTCTTAGCAAATACAAAAACATAGAGATACTACCTTGTATACTATCAGATCATAATGGAATGAAATTAGATATCAATGATAAAGTTAAAAACAGAAACTACTCCAAGACCTGGACATTAAATAATATGCTATTGAATGATGCATGGATAACAGAAGACATTAGGGGGGAAATTAAAAGATTCTTAGAGGTCAATGAGAACAAAGATACAACATATCAAAATCTCTGGGACACTATGAAAGCAGTGCTAAGAGGAAAATTCATTGCATGGAGTGCATTTAATAAAAGAATGAAAAGTCAACAAATCAATGACCTCACATTATAGCTCAAAGCCCTAGAAAAAGAGGAACAGATCATCACCAAAAGTAGCAGAAGACAGGAAATAATCAAAATCAGAGCTGAAACCAATGAAATTGAAACAAAAGAAACAATTCAAAAAATTGACGAAACAAAAAGTTGGTTCTTTGAAAAACTAAACAAAATTGATAAACCCTTAGCCATGCTAACGAAGAGAAGGAGAGAGAAACTCCAAATTACTAAAATTTGTGATGGAAATAGAAATATTACAAGAGACACAATTGAAATACAAAACATAATAAGAAGCTACTTTGAAAATTTATACTCCAACAAAATAGAACACCTGGAAGACATCAACAGGTTCCTAGAGGCATATGAGCCACCCAAACTGAATCTGGAGGACACACACAACTTAAATAGATCAATTTCAAGCAATGAAATCGAAGAAGTCATCAAAAACCTACCAACAAAGAAAAGTCCAGGACCAGATGGATTCACAGCCGAGTTCTACAAGACCTTCAAAGAAGAGCTCATTCCAATACTCCTCAAAGTTTTTCATGAAATAGCGGAGGAGGGAACCCTTCCAAACTCATTCTATGCAGGTAATATCACCCTGATACCAAAACCAGAGAAGGACACATCGAGGAAAGAAAATTTCAGACCCATATCTCTAATGAACATAGATGCAAAAATTCTTAACAAAATTTTAGCGAATCGCATACAAAAGCATATTAAAAAGATAGTGCACCATGATCAAGTAGGTGTCATCCCGGGGATGCAAGGTTGGTTCAACATCCGGAAATCAACAAATGTAATTCACCACATCAACAGACTTAAAGTCAAGAACCACATGATTATTTCAATAGATGCAGAGAAAGCATTTGATAAAATACAGCACCCCTTCATGCTCAAAACACTAGAAAAAACAGGGATAGTGGGGACATTCCTTAACATTGTAAAGGCTATCTATGCTAAACCCACAGCTAACATCATTCTAAATGGAGAAAAATTGAAAGCATTCCCCCTGAGAACTGGAACAAGGCAGGGATGACTTCTTTCGCCACTACTATTCAACATTGTTCTTGAAACTCTAGCCAGAGCAATTAGACAGACCAAAGAAATTAGAGGAATACAAATAGGAAAAGAAGAGCTCAAACTATCCCTATTTGCTGAGGACATGATTCTCTATTTAGAAGACCCTAAGAACTCCACCAGAAAACTTCTGGAACTCATAAATGAATTCAGTAAAGTAGCAGGATATAAAAGTAATGCTCATAAATCTAATGCATTTTTATTCGTAAGTGATGCATCCTCTGAGAGAGAAATTAGGAAAACTACCACATTCACAATAACCTCAAATAAAATAAATATTTGGGAATCAATCTAACAAAAGAATTGAAAGACCTCTACAATGAGAACTACAGAACACTAAAGAAAGAAGTTAAAGAGAATCTGAGAAGATGGAAAGATCTCCCATGTTCTTGGATAGGCAGAATTAATATTGTCAAAATGCTATACTTCCAAAAGCGCTATACGAATTCAATGCAATTCCAATTAAAATCCCAAAGACGAGAAAAAACTTTTTAGTTTGACTCTATCCCAATCATTGATTCCAGCTTTTATTTCTTGTGCTTTGGGAGTCATGTTAAGGAAATCTGGTCCTAGGCCAACATGATGAAGATTTGGACCTATTTTCTCTTCTATTAGGTGCAGAGTCTTTGGTCTAATTTCTAGGTCCTTAATCCAGTTTGAGTTGAGTTTTGTACAGGGTGAGAGATATGGGTTTAGTTTCATTTTGCTGCATATGGATTTCCAGTTTTCCCAGCACCATTTGTTGAAGAGGCTGTCTTTTCTCCATTGCATGTTTTTGGCTCCTTTGTCAAGTATGAGATACCTGTATTTATGTGGGTTTGTCTCTGTGTCCTCTATTCTGTACCATTGATCTACCTGTCTATTTTGGTACCAATACCATGCTGTTTCTGTTACTATTTCTCTGTAGTATAGTTGAAGGTCTGGTATTGTGATACCCCTGCTTCGCTCTTCTTGCTGAGAATTAAACAATCAGCAATGTGAAGAGAGAGCCTTCAGAATGGGAGAAAATCTTTGCCACACACACTTCAGATAGAGCACTAATCTCCAGAATCTACAAAGTACTCAAAAATCTTTACACCAAGAACACTAATAACCCAATGAACAAATGGGCCAAGGAAATGAACAGACACTTTACAGAGGAAGATCTACAAGCAATCGACAGATTTATGAAAAAGTGTTCAACATCCCTCGTTATAAGAGAAATGCAAATCAAAACCACCTTAAGATTTCATCTTACCCCAATTAGAATTTCTTTTATTAAGAATACAGACAACAACAGGTGTTGGCGAGGATGTGGGGAAAAGGGTACACTCATACATTGCTGGTGGGAGTGCAAGTTGGTGCAGTCACTCTGGAGAGCAGTGTGGAGATTCCTTAGAAAACTTGGAATGGATCCACCATTTGACCCTGCTATCCCACTCCTTGGCCTATACCCAAAGGTCTTAAAATCAGATTACTACAGTGATGCAGCCACATCAATGTTCATAGCTGCTCAATTCACAATAGCTAGATTGTGGAACCAACCTAGATGCCCTTCAATAGATGAATGGCTAAAGAAACTGTGGTATATATACACAATTGAATATTACTCAGCCATAAAGAAGAATAAAATTATGGCATTTTCAGGTAAATGGATGATGTTGGAGACTGTTATGCTAAGTGAGATCAGCCAATTCCAAAAATCCAAAGGCCGTATGGTCTCTCTGATAAATGAAGGATGATGCATAATGCGGGGAGGGAAGGGTGGCAAGAATGGAGGAAGGATAGATAGCATAGAGGGAAGTGAGGTGTGGGGTCAGGGTGGGGGGTAAAAATAATAACAGAATGTGTGACAGATACCATTGCCCTGTGTACATGTATGAATGCACAGATGGTGTGACTCTACTCTGTGTACAACCAGAGGAACAATAGCTGTACTCCATTTGTGCTCAATGAATCAATAAGCAAATAAAAGAAATTAAAAATAAATAAATAAATAAATAAATAAATAAGAAGGAAGTAATTCTTGAGGAGCTCACAGCTCTTCCTCTGATATATTTTATTCTCAGTGCAGGTCAATAAAACCAGGTTAAAGGTTGGTCAATGAAACTAAGATAAGCTAGTTTTATTGCTGGCTTACAAGTTTTAGAGCTGTCATGCTTCCATGACTATAGGAAATAAAGTGTTTTGCTAAGCTACTCCCTGAACTTTTTCAATACCAGGAATACCTTTACCCCTATTTTAAGGAAGCCTTTAAACCACCTATATTTGTCACTTTCATCTGAAAAAAAATATAAAAGATTTATGGAAGAATAGGGACTTGAAAACTAAAGGATCTTTTAGATCAAGGTGGCATCAGGAGACATCACTTAGCTCAGCAATGACTTCACTGACAGAGGTTTTGCTGCAAACAGTGAAAGAGTAGTATACTGTTCACCCTCCCCTAGAGATCTACCACCACCACCACCATCAACATTCCCTTGATTTCTAAAAACAGAGCTATTTTTGAGTGTGAATTCCCTTAAGGAATTGTTTGCCAAAACTCGGTCATTCTCGTATAATCTTCAAGATTTTAGGCCATATCAGAATTCAACCAGTACTGTTTTTTTTCTTAAATTAACTGTTTTCATTTAAATTTAGGAGGAAACTTTATAGCACTAGTATAAACATAAAAACAGCTTATTCCTAAGATATACACGAAAATCAACAGGTGGCTATTAAGGCTAAAAACAATTTTGTTGGGGATGAGGGCACAGTGGGTGCTTAGCATTTAGAAGGTCCTGGGTTCAATCCTCAGCACATACACACAAAAAACCCCAATTCTGTCCCCATCACTTTAAGTTATCTGGTACACTCTAGGTATTCAATCACCATACTTCTGCCTTTAGGGAATGAGTTGGATTGAAACATGAGGAACTGTATCCATTGTCTTTAACCATTAAAAAAAGATGAGTAATATTGCCCTGAGAATGATAACATTGCTTAAGAGATACCTTTTTTACAAAGGAAGCTTAATACTCCTGTTTTACTGGAGGTATTCAATTGTTCACAAACTGCACTTTACAGCCAGAGGAGAAAAGTCATTGTTTATGTTAAAAAAAATTCATCTGTGCCAGTCAGGGTGGTCCATGCCTATAATCTCAGTGGCTTGGGAGACTGAGACTGGAGGATTGCAAGTGTGAGGTCAGCCTCAGCAACTTAGAAAGACCCTAAACAACTTAGTGAGACCCGGTCTCAAAATAAAAAACAAAAAGGGCTGGGAAAATAGCTCAGTGGTAAAGGGCCCCTGGGTTAAATCCCCAGTACCAAAAAAAGAATTCATCTGTTTTCAGTGCAAGCAGGTGGGACTTCTACCACTTGTGCAAACGAATAAAAGAACGTGAATCTTGTGCAAAATTATGCTTCCTGAATGGAAAAACATCTCTGCATAGGTTCTAATTACAGGCATGCAATTTTGCTGAGCAAAGGTTGGTTAGAAGAGACTCAAACACAATACAACACTAATAATATCAGCAAATGGGAATCCTAGAGCTAGTTACAGTTGTTTTTGCCTATATGGTCACATACTCATCAATATAAAATTAAAAAAATATTAAATAAGTCTAGCTCTTGGCAGAGTAGTACTGTTCCCTGAACAGAAAACAGAACAAATATTTTTTTCTGTCCAGGTATTCACATTCATGCCTAAATTTATGCCACATTCCTTCAGTCTTCAAACTGCCCTGTTCTCAAGACAGCAGTATCATGTTGTCTTGTCTTCCCTTCCTCCTCTGAATCTTTTTGAAAGCTGGTTTGCCCATGGGAGAAGGCCACTAGGGAAGATGCTCTGCAGTTAAAATTAGCCAGACTCAGGAGGATATAGATCATGACTCCAAGGCACCAGGAAAATAGACAACACAGGTGGTGAGATTTAAGGGAAGGCAGGCTGCGATTATATGATCAACTCACTTTTCTCCTGGAAAATAGCAGCCATTTCTATGCATGCAAGAGATAAAATCACACATGTGCAAACCTACCGCTTCTCATTATGCTGACCCCACAATTTCCCTTCTCAAATTTCACTCCTTCATACTTGTACCCTGTTGGGAAATAAAACCAAGAATTTATCTTTCATCATTGGAGCACTCTACTTATTCTATAAAGTGCCTATGGATTAAAGCAGATGAGTACAAAGTATCTCTAACTCTTGTCCAGACCCATTGTATAATGCCTTAAGTTCCCTGTGAAAGTAATGAGATGAGTCATGATTTTTCATAGTTATTTCTTAATTCCTCATACAAAACCTGTGAGGATAATTGGGAGAGGCAGACTTCATCGAATGGGAACAGGACTTATCAAAGCATGATATTCATATACACGTTCCTCAAACTGAATTCAAAGAAGAATCACTACACTCTGAGAATACTATGTACCCCATCAACTCAAACTGGGATCCCACTGAGAGCCACTGCAGAAAGCCTCCTCATTCCATCCCATTTTATGAGCCCCCATTCTGCCTTAAAAGCCAAATAGCTGGAGTAGTTATTAAACTACTCAACCCTTGGTCTGCTCCTAAATTTATGTCAAATTATCACGCAATAAGCTCAACCCCCAATTTTCCATAAAGTCAACCCTTTGAATAGAACAGTTTTCTATTATCTATTATAGAACCAAATTGTAATTTCAAATCCCCCCAAAAGGGATCTTTGGCTATTTTCTATTAGAACAACATAATTTCTCCAATTCTCATCATTTTTAGTTTTTTTTCTTTTTTGTTTCTCATCTTTTTTAAACCTGGAGTTTCAATGCCAAACCAGCTTCCCCCATTTGTTAACACTAGCAGCTTCTCAACAGAGGTGAAGATAAGCTGCCAGCAATTCCTAAATCTGGTCCCAATGGGCCATCATCAGAGGTAATACCTGTATGCTGAAAATATTTATTAACCTTTTATTTGAATTGACAAGCAAGCTACTAACAAAAAGTCACTTATACAAATTCTTTACTAAATGTCTCAGAGCTCTTTAATGATGTTTAAAAGAACAACTCTATATAGACACCTCATTTTGCATACTGATTTTACTCAAACTGCTTGCTTTCCATTTTTCCCCTATCAAGCTCAAAACTGTTATGAGGAACATTTGAAAGTAATGGCCTGGTTACCTGTTGGAGTGGTCACCATGCATTCTTTATATGGCAGCTGATTCAATCCCTCTTCCACAACAAGTCTGATCTAGAGAGTCAAAAGAAGAATAAGTTGAGAGAACCTGCTGAGAATCTCCTGCTGACAAAAGGCAGAGTCAGTAGCACACTAGGTAAGGATTTCGTTTTTATGTAGATAGGAATGGGGCCCCTATCATGTGCTAGAAGCAGGGATAGATCCAAATGCCAGGCTACTTGTTGCTAAGTATTTAACCTCCATTGGACACATGATTGTCACCAAAGGGCTCCAGTCTGCCTTCTGATTTCTAATCAATCAGTCCAGGCCCTGAGAGATGCAAAACTCCAGCAAGTGACAAGAATCATGACAGTCACTCTTGGAAATAATATACTTCTGGTTACTCAGGAAATAGTGCCCACTGGAGCCTTCTCTGCCTTATTCAGTACTTTACAAATTGTTAAAGTGGATCCTTTTTAAAGAAAGGTCCACCATAATGGAAATAATGCCTTAAAGTTCTTGTGAGTTTGAAATAAACAAATGGATAGGCTGATTCCATTTGCTGAGTCCGAAGGAGGATTCAACAGAATGTTTTGGGGGTTTCTCAGATACTGAAAAGGCTTATAACAACCATAATGTGTGACAGAGGAAAGAATCATTGAAATCTACTATGAAAAGCCTCCCAAAACCAGGCATGGTATTCCCATGATCAACCAAAGTCTATTATAACAAAGGCAGTGTTGAGCCTACAATGCACATTTTCTCTGATCAATATTACATTACTGATTGAGAATCAGAAACAGCAGGGAGAAACATCAGGCTCCATGATCTGTTATCACAACATAACACCCTGCTGCCATTAAAATGATCAATTCTAAATGGCCCGACATTTTGTCAGCCTGCAGAATCAGAGAGAGGGTTCAGAAACTTCATGAACCCTGTGCACATGTTCACACTCACCTCTAGCACCACTTTCTGTGGAGAGTTATGATTCTTATGAGCAAATTACAAGATAGAAGATTATTTTTTAATTTTTTTATTGGTTCTTTTTAATTATACATGACAGTAGAACCCATTTTGATATAATTATATAGCAGGGAATATATCTTTTTTCACAATGTAGATTCACCTGATTCATATAATCTTACATATACATAGGGTAATACTGTCTGTCTCAGTCTACTATCTTCCCTTCCCCCAACCCCTCCCATCCCATTTTCCTCTACACCATCCATACTTCCTCCATGAAGATTATTTTCTTTGAAGAAGAGCCTAGACCACCTCCTCCTAATAACACTAGTCTAAAGAGTTTGTCTCCTGCCCCATCCCCTGCAACCCTGGAGCAGAAATTAGTGTGTACAAATCTTACATAAAACCAGAGGAAGTGTGACTAAAACATAAAGCATATTGGAGTGTATCTCAGCAGTAGAGTGCATGCTTAGCATAGGCAAGGCCCTGTCAATACCCAGCACCCAAAAGTACATAAATAAAATATAAAAAACTCCAGGATCTAAGGGTCAGGGAAGACAACATTTACAAATGCAGGATAGACAATGTTCACTATAATGAGGCAATGTTCACTATATCATCATCTTTAGTAAAGATGATGATGATGATGATATATTAGAAATCCTCAACTATAGAAACCTAAACAGGTAGAGTCCCCACCACAACCACAATAGACCCTCCCCCACCACATATCAGGTCTTTCAAAGCCAACTGCAAGAACAGAGGTCCAAATCACCATCCCCTCAAGTGAATTATGCCATAGGTTCTTATTATCTCATTTGGTTAGGATATAACACCTGCTATTTCAGGAAAGCATTTTATAATAACCATGAACTTAATTCCTACTTTCTATAACAAAAGAGCATGTGGGCTTGGCATGGTGGTGCATGCCTATAGTTCCAGCTACTTAAAAGGCTGAGACAGGAGGATTGCTTGAGCCCAAAAATTTGAAGGCTGCCTGGGCTACAGAGCAAGGCCCTAACTCAAAAATGAAAAAAGGAAGTAAAGGAAAAAGAAAAAGGAAAGCAGGAAAAAAGAGGAATCATTTCTACCAGTGAACCTGAAGACACCTCTTCTCTCCACAGCAGCAATTAAAAACAAGTTTATTTCTCCTTGAACCTATTCTTTTGGTTTGATAAAAGCAAAAAAAAAGACAAAAAAAGAGTGACCTACTGCCCCAAGAATGTCAACCACATTTATCTTAGTTCTATCCAAGGGTTATTAATGCCCTTGCAAGCACAAATAATTTTAAGTAGAATTGTTCTCTAAACCAAGAATATTTAAAATCAAAAGCAGAACAGAAACCATCTACATTCTTTTGGAATAAACTCTTCAGGGAAAATCTAAATGAAAAGTTTCATGTTTTTTTCTCACATTTCCATTAATAATCTACTTTCTTCTATTTGATTATAACTGCAAGGTTACTAAGCCACATTTCTTTCTTTCCCAAATTATAAACTGACAACAGCATTAAGATTGTGAACTCCACAAGGTCAGGGGCTATGTATATATTCCTGATTGTTATATCTCCTCCCTCCCAATACAACCTAGTACAGTGTTTGATTCACATGAGTCCATCATATATTCATGAATGATGAAGATTAATAACCAGAGCAGAAAATGTATCAACTTCATTACAAACACTGAGCACACTGATATATAAATACAAGCAGGATATAGTGGTTACTCAGAAAACAAAACAATTTGTCCTAAGAACCTTCCTGATGACCCTAGCTAAACAGAATTGGACTTGGTCAATCCTTAGTAGGAAGTCCCTGAAGAAAGTGAAGACAATTCAACTTAGCATTTCACATGTGAAGATAGTACAGAACAGGGGCAAAATAAACTCAGCCCTGTTCCCATGTAAACTACAAAAAAATATATTTGTTTTTATGTGTTAGATGAATACCACAAGGGTAACACCTAGTTCTCATTACATCTTTGGTTTTCTTCAAATGTACTTCACTTCACTGCTCTAAGATGAGGCAATTAAGAGTTGCTGAGCACCAGATTACCAAATTACATCTGAGAGGCAGCAGTACCTGAACAGGGAATGAGTTCATGGGCAGTGTTTTGAGGTGAAAGGGACTGAGGCAGAACTTTAATACAACAGTGGAAAGAACACTTCAGAAGCCTATCAAGATGATGGTTACCTCATCCAATCTATCTCACCCCCAGAATGCTCAGAACCAAAAAGCCCCCTAGCCTACCATGATTATATCACTAGGTTCAACAATGAAATGAAAATGGAAAGCCTCCACCTACCAAACGATCCGCAGAAAACATGAAGTCCCCTCTACTGGCTGTCCTAAAAAAAATAGTACAAGTTTTAGTCTAAATTAGAGCTTTAATGTAAAATATTACTTAATACATATAGTTACACTGACATTAAGACCTATTACACACTAAAAGTTTAAAGGCTTATGCATACAAACTATTACTAAGGCAAGATATTTTTTACTAGTTTACTGGCATCAAAATGGGATGACTTGAAAATATTATTGAAAATGCTTATTTGATATCAATATAAGGATATGAATTAAAAAGATCATGCAGTCTCCCACTGAGCTGCCCAAGTACATGTTTGTTTTTCAATCAGGAGATTAACAAAGTTCCCTCTAGAACATGATAACAAGACAAAAACTTAAATAAGGAAATTTTGCATTAAGAAAACCAAGCTCTCCAAACTCTACCCCTCAATTTCACCTTGACCTATGTCCCATATTATAGAGATAAGTGACCTACCCGCTTTATCTCTGATCTTTTTTGGAATTATAATGGTACAGACAAATCTATTTTTGCCACTTCTTTCAAAAACGTATGACCAAATTTCCAAGAACTTTTTCTCAAATAATTTTGTTTCTTTTGCTTGTTTTTTTAAAACAAATTTTTCATCCCCAAGATCTTTCTGCCATTTTTTAATACATCCCCTTTATATCCTGAGACACCCAAGTACTAATAATCTAAGGTTGCACCTACCCACAAGCAGTTTACTATCCAAAAAGGGAATATTAAAAGACTGATGTTCTTTCTGTGTATAAAAATCTAGTAATGTTCCTCTGCCTTCTTCCATGTATGTCCTGAATTCACTGATTTACACCTTAAGTACCTAAAAATCCCAACCTGCCTATCCAGAGCATACCTAAAATTTTCCCCAACACAACATCAAAATGGTATATTGCAAAAACATATTATCTTGGTATACCTCTAATCACCACTTTTTTTTTTACAAGCTTCATTCACTTTTTCTGACACAGGAGAGCAATGAAATATCACTGACACAAATGGTATTAGGTTTCTTAGAGTAGCCACAATCACATCATATTACAGATATTAACTCTCTAAAACATAGATTGTAATTGAGCAATAGCAAGAATATAGATCTGTGTTCTTTATGTGTAAACAGTCCCTAAATTCAGAAGACAACACACACACATGTGCGTGTGCACACACACACACACACCCCTATACATAGAGAGAACCCATTTAAAACAGACACCATTTTGTGTGCTGTGGTATTCAAATGAGACTACACTATTCACCAGCACCTTTCATTTCTATAATTAATCTTCACAACATGCTTGTCAAGGAAGGAAAAAGCAGTGAACTATATACAATATACTGAAGCCTACTGTTCTGTCTATGAGACCTATACAAACTTGTCTAGGCAGCCTAAATAAAGTTTTTTGAAAGGTAAGAAAAATCTGGATTTGCCGTGATATATCTTGGGAACACACTGAAATTGTTTTATGTTTCTGAAGTTACACATCAAAGTAATGCACAGAAAAGTTATAGTAGGTTAAGTGATCATATCTGCCCAAATCTGTTATTTTATTTTGGAATCAGATACTTTAACATCTTTCATATCATCTAAAAAATCAGCCTCAGCTGATAACTTTTGTATGCTAAATACCTTCTCTACATTCTAAAAGAGGTATACACCATGACGGTTATCTGACCTACAAGTAAACCATTCATTGCTCCAAGTTACACCACTACAAAGAGTGGTGTAACTAACCTGCCTCCTGTCCTTTGAAAGGCAGACTTCAGATCCATACTGTTTACTTTAAATTAATTTAGAGATTCACGCTAGAATAAAATAAGATGATTATATATAGTTCTAAAAGTCACAGTAGCACTTGATATCACATCCTTAACATTGTTGAGACTTAAGTATCATAAAGCAGATATTGACTTGTTGGATCAATCAACCTGTACATATTTTATGAGTCCCCACTTTAGGTTCAATACTAGGTAAAATTATTTGTTAGTGAAGATGTTTTAATGTAAACCAGACCTTAGGTCTTATTAATTCCATGCACTTTGTTTTAAATCATAATTATTTTGCTTTAAAACAAATCCCTCCTACTGGAAACAAAGCCTTGAAAAACAGCAATCATATTCTATCTGATAAGAGTCCCTCTCAAAAATCTAATGCAAAATCATCAGAAAGCAAAAAGCATACAGACACAAATCTCTGGAAAATTCTACAATCTATCTAAATAATCAAATATCGCATATTTAAACAGTGATATTCAGGCATTCATAGTGCAAAGCATGGAAATCTAACTCATATTAAACTGAGCATCTTTTAAAGTGTGCAAACCTCAAACAGGTTTAACAATGGAGACCTTACCATACCTGATAATACACTTTTCTTGACACCCTCCCCCAACACAAATATGTCACACACCTTACGCAACAAAATGAAAACCAAAAGCAGGCATTTTAAAAAGTGAACTTTGCATGGAAACAACCAAAGAACAAGATTCATACTGGAAACCAAATCCTCATTTTAATGTGGACTAGGTAAGCCTGAATCTTCCCTGCTTGTTAAGGCTGTCTATAAAGCACTTTAAAATGTCCAGAGAGAATGCAGCAATTGCGTGTATTTACAAATGAATCAAAATGCAGTCTGTAAAAATAAAAATAATAAAAAGAAGTCATAAAAATCATATATATCTCATAGCAAATATAAACCAAGATGAAACCTCTTTAACAGTCTTACCAACCTTTCTTTAGAAAGGCTAGATATTTATGTATCATCCACAAGATATAGAAATATGGAAGGAATTTTGATAACATTAAAAAATTAATACTTCAAGTCTTAGTAAGTCTCACTACTACCACTTCCACTACCACCACCACCACCAGTGGGGCTCTCTAGAGTGTTTGTTGGAGGACATCCTCTCCTGGGATGATTATCACTGATTCTCATAACAGAAACTGCCATTTGATCATTCTGGCTCTTCTATCTATTCAGAATAAACTTGACAAGTCTCCCACCATTTTTTCACAAAAATCAATTTAATAACTACATATGCGTGTAGGTACACACACGTGCATGTACACATTGTGTCTATATATAAATATATATACATATATATATCACAAATTCACAACTTGTTTATAAAGCTTTTTTAAAAGGCCCATGAGTTATAGGAGGTACCTAACATTACACTTTACATTACCTCATTCTTTCTCAGAGGCCTCCATTTATTAAAAATATTTCCTTAGTGTCAAACATTAAGCACTTTTGGTGCATTACCTCATCTAATCCCTCATACACCCTTAAGGAGTAGATTCTATTATTACTACCACTTTAGCAATGATGACAGTGAGGCTTATAGAGGTGAATTATCTCAAGGTTCTTTCTTTCCTGAAGCTCTCAGATTCCAAGTCCCTGAGTAAAGCCCTTATTTATATTTTGCTCTAATAAAAAGAAGGTTTACCAAAAGGTAGCCCATTCTTAAGACATTTTTCTCCCTGTAAATCAAATTGTCATGCATATACAATGCAAACAATGAAATAAAGAGCCTGTCAAGCAAAATCTTCTGACCCATTACAATTTAATTTTATCAAATCCTTGCAGCACTGCATTAGGTGTTATTTCAAGTTTAAATATATAACCCTTTCTCCAGGAAAATCATACACAAGGATTGTTTGCAGCATTTGGGGCAGGGGAAGCTGGAGTTGGGAATTTAGCAAATAAAAATACAGAATGCCCAATTAAATCTGTGTTTCATAAAGGCCATGCAGTATTTAAGTTCCATTTACATAAAAGAGTTATACATTGTTTAGCTGAATTCAATTTTATTCAATACTAGGTTTCCTATATTTTATCTAGCAACTTAAGTTGAGGAGGAAGAATTAAGTGGATTTTAAAAGTAATATTAAAATAAGAATATGAGTTTTCACTCTAACATGTTTTTGTTTATTAAGTAACAGGTTAAAGAGAAATGAAACATAAAAGCTTTTCTGGCAGGTTTAAACCAAAATTATATTTTATTTAAAGTTAACGTTTAATGAAAGATCTGAAGACCTAAGCTCTACCTCCTTAGGTAGGTAGAGGTATGTTATGTCACTAAAATAAAGAACAGCCCCAACATCTGTCATGGTATGCAAATGATTTATAAATGTTTTTACACCTCCTTCTTTTACTTCACACAAAAACCCCAATGAAGCACTCAGAACAAACCTAACTCAATGTGAAAAGTTAAAACAAAAAGTCATTTTAAATCATTACAATGTTCTCAGTCTACACACACACACACACACACACCCCAACATACAGCCCTACTGGATTGACTTTCATCCAAGCAACCTGTAGAAGCCATACCAATCCCCTCCTAGGACAAATACACAGACAGAGCTTTTACTGCCTGCCAGGTGCAAGCCATCAAGTCCACAGCTCTTTAACACTTTCTTAATAAGTTCATAAAACAGAGTGCCATTAATGATTTGTTTGCACCTCAAAGCAGTGTTCAATGCAAACATTCAAAATCAGAAAAGCAAGAAAAATCATCATTTCCTCTTACTATGATTGCTAATGCCTCTGTGTCAGGAGAGATCCTTTTTCTGCCTCCTCAGTGTCCAGTCTAGTTGGTAAGACAATCCTATGATAGGGTCAACAAATATAATAGTGGTCTGTCTGTATGGCTTAAAGATGTGATTTCCTCCACATTGCACTAAAAGCCTGTTAGAAAATTCACGTGGAAAACACATGGAAACCAAAGACATGTCTATGTTTTAAACAATTTGAAGGTCACAGTTTTTTCTTTGGTAAGCATTTTGATTTTATAAAACTTCAAGGGAAAAGTCCTGAGATTCCTCCAGTCTTGGGATGATGCCAGGCCAGGCTCTCTAGGCTGGTTCAGTTTAGTGTGTGGAATCCTTGGCTCAGTCTGTAGCCCAAATGTGAGGCCAGGCAAATTACACAAAGGACACTGACTATTCTCCCAGAATGTTGTCCAATTTGAGCATAGCATAAACATCTGTGGTGTTCATAAAGCTAAATATGGTCAGGTTCCACCTGAGACTATGCAAACAACCTCTAAGGATGAGGTCCAGCAACTTATATTTTTAAAAAAGACTCCACAGGTAATACTGATACAAAATTTTGGTTAAGAATATCGTATCACTTAAATGACTGAAATCACATTAGGCTGCACTTACATAGGACGTTCATCTATACTGAGGTTAATTGTCCCCTCTACAGGTGACTAAAAACATTTATAAGGCTGAATGCAGTCCTTTAGTGCTATTTCATGGACTGAAATAAGATCGCTCAACTCTCATCCAAGCAACCTGTAGAGGCCATGCCAAAGCCCCTCCTAGGACAAGTATACACATAGGATATATTCA
Source organism: Glaucomys volans (assembly GCA_020662805.1). Taxonomy (NCBI): domain Eukaryota; kingdom Metazoa; phylum Chordata; class Mammalia; order Rodentia; family Sciuridae; genus Glaucomys; species Glaucomys volans. The sequence continues at coordinate 693,042 of JAJEJO010050188.1, read as the reverse complement.
ACAGCTCACAAAACAGCTTTATTCTAATGTTCCAGGAAACAACAACAAAAAAAAACTGGGCAAGGAGGACAAAATTTTAAATATTCTGCACTGCCTTAAATATGAGGTCATGAATTATACTCAAGGGAAAAAGTGCAATACACCCAAACTATACTGGGTTTAGTATATAAAGGAGACAGGAAGGGAAGGATATGTGGTTTAATCCATTTCAACAATAACGAGGAGAAAAACTCAAACAACAACAAAAACACAAGAAAATGAAGATTAGTTCACCAGTGACCCATGTATGTATGGCTGAGTAAATTATCTGCTCATTTGATGTTTGGACTGCTGCACTCTCAGAGAGAAAATAATTTCTGTGAAATTCAATAATATAGCCAACCTATTATGTTTCAAATATTGCACATTTCAAAAAAGTCATTTTAAATCATTACAACATTCTCAATTTTGTCCCCCAAATAAATACACACACACAACAACAACAACAACAACAACAAGATATGGTCCTGCTGGATTAACCTCTTTCACAGGCCAAAGTCAATTCATAAAGTAATCCCTTCACTAGATAGAGGCTAAAGATCAGGAACAATAAAAAACACACATACTCCAATGATTTCTATTATCACAGAGCTCCATAGTGCACATATATGCTGTCACATTAAAATAGAGAAGTTCACATGCCTGAACAGGGCATGACAAACAATGGCACCTTCCATACCTAGACCTACATAGATAAAACTTTTCTTACCATAGGCACCCTACCAGCTCATACAGAGGCTGAAACAGGTCTCGTTTATGTGAGGGGATGACAGTTTTTTGAAGATAAGGGACAGATGCAAAATCCTGTTAACAGATTTGTTAACAAAAACAAAACTAAAAATACTGTACCCAGTCTAAATAGACCTCAAAACTTATCAAAAATTGTAGTGGGTCTTTCTGTACTGTATCAAGTAGAATAAAATTTATGTAGAATCTCTCTGTATTGATTTTCAAAAGAAGAATGTGCCTTCTATGAGCAGTTCAATTCCTTTCACAGTCTTGTTTGTTCTTGTTTTCTGTTTTGGTGCTGGGGATCACATTCAGGGTCTTGCACATGCTAGGCAAGTGCTCTGCCACTGAGCTATACTCCCAACTCCCTTTTACTGTTTTAATAAGAAACATACACAAATCCAAACTTGATGGTTTGAAATGCCTTAAATGTATACAGCTCCTTACAAATAACAACAGATATTCATGGACAGTATCTTGTTTTAGCCTGCCAGAAGCTCCATCACATAGTGCCCAAATCTTCATTTTACAAATGAAAATACGTTGAAGCACAGAGATGCTACAACATCTTGCAGGATCCTCTGAATCATGCTGTCTCCTTTCAAACTCAGAAAAAAAAGATTTTACTTATACCCCAGTATACTATCTAACCCAGGTTTTTGTGAGTAATAAAGTACAATCAGGTGAGTTGGAGATGTTGCTCAGCAGTAGAGCACTTGCCTAGCATGCATGAGGCCCTGGGTTCCATCCTCAACAAGAGAGAGAGAAACTTTGAAGTACAGTCAGGTATGTATAGATATTGTCATATGTAAATGCTGAATGTCATGCTCTTTCCAAATTCTATAGTAATGGTTCTTGACCTTTACATTACTATGATCCTCTGTGAAATCTAATGAAATCTAAGCATCCTCACCCTATTAAACAAAGGCACATAAGCAAATGTTCATAGTACTATTTTTCAGAATAGGCAAACAGTAAAGACCACCCAAAGTGTCCATCAAATGTTAAATGGATAAGCAAACTTCAGTATATACAGACAATGGAATACCATTCACACACAGAAAGAAATGATCAACTGATAAAACGTTGTTGAACCCTGAAAACATTATGCAAAAGGAAAACAGTCACAAAAGAATTCGTTTTGTGTTCTATATATGTAGGATCAAACCCAGGGCTTCACACATGCTAGGCAAGAGCTCTACTGCTGAGCTACATCCTTAGCCCGTCTTATTTTTTAATTCTGAGAGTCTGGTTAAGTTACCCAGGCTGGTCACAATCTTGTGATCCTCTTGTCTCAGCCTCCCAAGTAGCTGATATTACAGGTATGCGCCACCATGCCCAGCTAGATCCTTTTATTTGAAATGTCCAGAATAGCAAATATTGCATGATCTCACTCATAAGTGGAATCTAAAAAACTTGATCTCATAGAAATTGACAATAGAATGTTGGTTACCTGAGGCTACAGAGAATAAGGTGTGGGAAGAGATAAGGAAAATTTGATCAATGAGTACCAAGTTATAGTTAGATACGACCAAAAGGATCAGGAACAATACTGTTATTGTATGGTATTGTATAGTACTACCAGTACTATTATGGCATTGTAGGGTGAACATAGAAAACAGTAATATACTGTACATTTCAAAACTCTAGGCATGGTTGGAATTCAAAAACAAAAGGATTTCACCTTCAAGGAGCTTAAAACCTCATAGGCAAGAAAAGAAAAGATCAATGCACAAGTAACAATATGCAAAACAGAAGGCAAATCTTGCATTAAAAAGGCCAGGGGACTGGGGATGTAGCTCAGTTGGTAGAGTGCTTGCTTCGTAAGCACAAGGCCCTGGGTTCAATCCCCAGTACCGCCAAAAAACAAAAACAAAAAAAAACAACAACAACAAAAAAAAAAAAACAAAAAAGGCCAAGGGAGATTGGCCAGGAAGAATGATGGGGAAACCCCTTGGCAGAGGCAAAGGTGGGTGGAACTGGGTCCGACCTTGAAAAATTGGTAGGATCTGAACATGTATAGAGGGGTTATCAGGATTCCAGGAGAGAACAGAAGCAGAGGTGTTTCAGAATAGTTCCTAGGAACTATGGTGGGTGGGGGAGTTAAGTTCAGAATCCTGAACTTTATTTGGTAGGTTTTGAGAAGCCAAAGAAGGCTGCTGAGTACGGCAGTTAGTAAATCAAAGCTTTATGTTACGAATATTGATTATACAATAATGTATGTGTACATGTGATAGAAAAGCTGCAGGCAAGGAAAAATACTAGAAACCTTGACAAAAATATGAATAAAATGTTACTAGAGTCTGATTTAGGGCATGGCATCCTGTCATACAGTAGATTTTAAAAAGATTAAGGCATGCCCCACCACTGAAAAGATGGTGTTCTGACATGCTGTAGCTACGCATTTAATGTGCTGCCAATTGGAGTCTGGTGTGCCTGAGAGCACCAGTAGTCCCAGCTCTTTAGGAGAATGAGGCAGGAGGGTCACTTGGGCCCAGGAGCTGGAGGCCAGCCTGGCAATACAGAAAGAACTTAACTCAAAAAAACAGGAAAAGAAAAAGTGCTGTTAATAAAGGAATCAGCTGTAGTTCATTACGGTGCATATTTCCCTTGAGAAAACCCATATACAATATGGGTTTGGAAAATTTCAAAATAGCATTTTAGGATTAAATTCGGGTTACACTGTTTTGTGGGATTAGAAGGGGCTAAAGGCTCCTTTAGGTTCCTTTGGTCTGTTAACTATGTTGTGAAAGTTTATAGTAAAACAATCTTGATAAGAGTCAGATAACCTTCCATGTGATCAGGTAAATCTGAATTCCAAGACCTAAAACAAAATGACATATTTGCAGTAGCAAATATTGAAGGGTCAGAAAGCCAATGGAGTAGAATAGAATTTCCGTGAAATTGTTTTACTTCTAGTTTTGGGTCTGGGTTATTTGGTGATGATGTATAACTATGGGTAGCAATCATTGCTTGGTTATAAATTTACCACGTGGACAGTCTCTGGGCAGATAACATAGGGGCGTTTACTGCCCGGAATGGTTGAGGATTCGTCAGCTCTCAGAGAGGCATAGAGATGGGAAGAGGCCTGAGGCTACTTAAAAGATTACTTCACTACACAAAGCATGTTGAAGGCCGGAACTAGGAGAGGGCTGGAGGCATGTGTCACCTGACTCCCCTCGAGTACAGACACACACTACACATTCCAAAGAAAAGGCCCTGCCTACTCTCCTAAAGCCAGTTTGCCAAGGACAAGAATACTATCCCTTAGCTGTTCTACTTCCAGTCTCCGCCCACCTCCCTTTCCCATCCGCTCTAGGCTTACTTGTCCCGGATGATGGTTTGCAGCTCCCGGATCTGATCATTCATAGGCAGCAGTTTTAGCTGTGCCCCAATCTGCCTGGAGAGTTCGCAATCTCCTAGGAGGGAGTCCCCTGCAGGTGCGTCACCACTGTCACTGTTGCACTCAGAGTTAAGGTTGGCGCTGCCGCAGGCCTGAGATGCCCGCTCAGCCGGCACGCTAGAATGAGCATGCCCGGTTAGGAGAGTCAGCTTGGCCACAGCAGCGCTATTTCCCTCCACATGATCCGGAATCTGGTCGCTAGTTCGCAGCGGCTCCGGGCATGGGGTTGAGGCAGAGTTAACTTGCTGTTTGTGACAGGGCATGGAGTCCGGACGCTGTAACTCCGTGGCCATACACCGGACCCCCGGGCTGTCCCCGCTGCTACAGAATCCTAAGGACAAAGAAGAGTGGGGAGAAGGAGCAGATGCCCGTGTGCTCTCCCAGTCGTCCCCCACCTGCTAAAATCTCTAACCTGGTCTGCCCTCTCACCTCTAGGCCTCTATCAGTTCCCTTTCACCCGCTTTGCCTCACGCCTGCCTACACCAGACGTATTGCCTACGTAGACACCCTATTGGCCTCTCTCCCTGCCACTCTAAAGCAGGCAGCTTGTTAACTCTTTTGAGTCAACCATGCTGCGCGGATTCCCTCACGTAGCCTGACAAAGGCTGCGTGCGATGCTGGGAGTGCCTGGTTGCTGGGTCTTCAGCATTCAGAACTTTCGGTAATGGATACAGCCAGGAGAAGTGGGGATAGATTATACACATAAGGCTCATGTTTTCTATGCCTTTGTGTCTTGGCATAGAAAATATATTTCCGTAAAGGCATCTTTAGGATAGCTTGTCCTTGTAACCGAAGGAGGAAGTAAAACACCTGGCAGGCTGCTGAAGAGCCTGTCCCCTATTAGACTGTTGCACAAACTGCCGCTTCGTAAGTGCGCTTGACCGCTAAAGCTTTTCTTACCTGGATTGGTTGGAACCTGCATTGTCCACGTTACCATGGGGATTCTGATTCCATTTCAGATCCACTACCACTTTGTTTCTTTTAAATACTTGGAAAGTAGCTTTTTTACTTAAGTGTGTGGATTCACTATAAAGGCCTAAGAGTGTCTAGGACACTACTTTTCAAACTTTGGTGTGTATCAGAACAAACATACAGCTTGTTAAAATGCAGGTTCTCGTGACCCAACTTTGACACTCTGATTCGGAAGATCTGAAATGGGAACCAAGAATCTTTATTCTTAACAATCCAGCAATCCTGATTTCTATAAATGGTAGTCTTTGAGAGCACCTTATAATAGGTTGCTTTTGTAAAGAGCTACAACTTGAAAGTGAGAAATCTTCTAATTCTGCCAAAAAATTATTGGGTGACATTTGACAAGCCCTTTCCCTTCTCTGGACATGACTTTCCCTGTCTGTAAAGTGAGAAGCATTAACTATTTGACCCCTGAATGTCTTTCCAGTTTCGATATTCTATTTTGCCTCTCAAAAAGCCAAGTCTTAAAATTCTTCCTTCCACAAAGGAACATAACCACATGTGCAGAGATTTACAGAAGTATGAGTAACAGTAGAAATATCCTGTTCTTTGGCAGGACTTGAGCCTTAATCTGGCTGTTTTTCATTCTTTTCTTTGTGTGTTGTTCATTTGTTGTTTTGGTGTTGTTGTTAGTGGTATTTCCCCCCTCAATATCTGTTGTTTGCCTCACCCTCCAGGTCTGTACACTATTAGCTTGTAATTATACTGTACAGAGATTAAATGTGATTGGATGATAAGAATTTCAACCTAGAATTGTAATCCCATTTTTGTAACCTCATGCATCTATTGACCTCGCACATAATGTAAAGGAAAGAGTCTCTGGGTTTAAAAGTGGCATATGCTAACTCGAAGTGGGCTGGAACAATTGAATGGCTATTTTGCCAATGACTACTCTGAGGGAAAACACTGAAATGCAATATTTTATCATTAGTAGTAATTTAAATTCAGTAATGAACTCAAAATGGTATTGTAAGACATCCCAGGATCAAAACTGCAATGTAGTCTTATCCCATGTCTAATCAGGCATGTGACCTTATTGTGAATGTCACAGAATATGAATTAGAAAAGTACGATTGCCAGTATGTCTTCTTTTTGTTCTCATAGTAAGCACTCATGCATACATTTACCTATATTAACAAGTCTATTTATATAGGAAATTTATTTAAGGTTTTTTAAAAATACCTTTATTTTATTTATTTATTTTTATGTGGTGCTGAGGATTGAACCCAGTGCCTCAAACATGCTAGGCAAGTGTTCTACCACTGAGTTCCAACCCCAGCCTCTATTTAAGGCTTTTTAAAGGCAAAATTCACTAATAATTAATCATAATAACACCTTAAGTTTGGTGTTTTATAATTTACAAAGAGTTTCATGCAATTCTCTTATTTAAATTTCAAAAAATCTTTAGGATTACCAATCCCCATTTATGGACATGATCTGTGTAATCCTATTTCTTAAAAGGACTTGTCCAAGATTACACATCCAAAAAGGAACAGAGTCAAAACATTGGCTCCAAATCCAGTCTTCTTTACACACTCATATAGATTCATGAAACAATTCATATAGCAAATACTGATTGAGCCCTTACTATTTGCCATATATTTTGCTAGGTGCTACAACACACATAAAGAAAAATGAGAAACTGAATACACACGTCACAGATGAAGAAATACAGTTGATCAACAAATATACAAAAAAAGTTCAACATCTCTAGTAATTAGAGAAATGCAAATCAAAACTACACTGAGATTCCATCTCCTGCCAGAATCGCAATTATCAAGAATACAAATAACGATAAATTTTGGCAAGGATTTGGAGACAAAGGTACACTCATTCCTTGCTGATGGGACTGCAAATTGGTGCAACCACAATGGAAAGCAGTATGGAAATTCCTCAGAAAACTTGGAATGCAACCACCATTTGACCCAATTATCCCACTCCTAGGTTTATACCCAAATGAGTTAAAATCATTATACTATAGTGACACAGCCACATCAATGTTTATAGCAGCTCAATTTACAATAGCTAAACTATGGAACCAACCTAAGTACCCTTCAACAGATGAATGGATAAAGAGATTGTATATATACACAATGGAATATTACTCAGCCTTAAAGAAGAATGAGTCATGGCATTTGCTGGTAAATGGATGGAGTTAGAGAATATTATGCTAAGCAAAATAAGCCAATCCCAAGGAGTCAGAGGCCAAATGTTTTCTCTGATATGCAGATGCTAATTCACAATAAAGGGGAGGGAATAGAGGCACTTTGGATTAGATAGAGGGGAGTGAAGGGAGGGAAGGATGTATGGGGGTAGGAGTGATAGTAAAATGAATCAGACATTATTACCCATGTGTATATATGATTACATGACCTGTGCAACTCTACATCCTGTACAATCAGAAGAATGAGAAGTTATACTGCATTTATATATGATGTGTCAAAATGCATTCTCCTGTCATGTATAACTAATTAGAACAAATTTTAAAAAAGAAAAATGAGAGGTTTTGAAATTTCCCATTATTATAGAGATCATGGATAGAATGAATCTTTAATAACCAAAGGTTAATGTTAAGCAGCATGGAATCTTCACCACAGATACTAACACTTAGTAGAATTGACAAATTTTAATTTAACTCTCTTGATTCCTATTTATTTCTTTGTTTAGTGGGGCTGGGGATCAGATCCAGAATCTTGTGCATGCTAGGCAAGTGCTGTACCACTGAGCTGCACCCTTAGCCCCTTTCTCACTATTTGCTTGCTTGCTTTTCTTTTCTTTTTGTGGTACTGGAAAATGAACCACGTGATGTTCTTCCACTGAACTATATCCCCAGCCTTTTTAATTTTTGAGACAGGGTTTCGCTGAGTTGCCCACGCTGGCCTTGGACTTGAGATCCTGCTGCCTTAGCTTCCTGAGCAACTGTGATTACAGACATGCACTACCATGTCTGCCCCCTTTCCCACTTTATGATGGAAATACAAAGCCAGATAAAGCAAAAAGCTTGAAAATTGCAATGAATGAGATGACCATAAATTTCATTTGAGATTTCAAGCTCTAAATTTGAGATGATTCTTAACAGTTACAGGAAACAATAATCCAATTGCATGTACTAATAGGAATCCTTCTCTGCAACTATATAGTGCCTTTACAAAACACTTTTATGTAAGTTATCTCATTTGACATTGTGTAAAAGTCAGATGCAGTATTTTTATTCCTGTTTTACAGGTGAGAAAATTAAGACTCTGGAGCCTGAAGTCATATCTTAAATAGTAGTAGCATGGGGAGAAGAGCCAACAACTAATATTAAACTCTGTGATCCATGCAACATACTTTAATTATCTCATTTAAATCTTCCAATAACCTTAGGAAATAGGCCTTATTGTTAATCCCATTTTACAGATAAGAATTGAGACCTTGTAAGATTAATTAATTTGATAGTGTCATGTTGGCAGTATATGCAGGAACTGGCATTCAAACCCTAAGCCTGATCAGGTCAACCAGATTGTTTCTTTAACCCAGATCCTCAGATTACTACAGTTTTATTCATCTACTTTATACTACACTAGATATTATCTCACCTATAGTACTATATCTAACCTGTGAAGCAAAAATTTGTACTATGGAGCAGGACTGAGGAATCCTGGAATAATTTTCTATTAATATTTAGTGTTCTGATGAACTCTTAGGCAATTGCTTTGTGTGTATAACTCCTAAAATCACTTAACTCAAGTTAAATTTGGGGATGCTTATAAGCCACTACACTATAATTTTAAATTTCTTATGAACAAAATGTATTTATTAAAAGGATAGACAATGAACAAATACTGTGATTCACTTTTCTTTCCAAATGAATATCTGTATCACTTTTCAGATGTATACATTTACCTTGGTTCTTATAGATCTCAAAATGTGTATTTGGGTATCTTTTCAAATGTATAATTTTTATTTATTTATTTATTATTTATTTGTTTCCCCTCCTTTCAAATTTTTTCTTTAATGCTTGTTCCTGTTATTCTGTTTGTTAGGTTAGTTCCAGCTTTATTAATATATAATAGACAAAACTACTATATATATTTAAGGTACACAATGTGATTTGATATGTACATACATTATAGCATGTGTTTTAGTCAGCTTTTGCTGTGACCAAAAGACCTGACAAGAACAATTTTAGAGGAGGAGAAGTTTATTCAGCACTCATGGTTTCAGAGGTCTCAGTTCATAAATGGCTGATTCTGTTGCTCTAGGCCCAAGTGAGGCAGAACATTATGGCAGAAGGGTGTGGCAGAGGAAAGCAGCTCAAGAGATGACAATCAGGAAGCAGCAAGAGCGCCCCTCACTATGGACAAAATATAAACCCAAAGACACAGTGACCTACCTTCTCCAAGCACACACCCTATCTGCCTACAATTACCACCCAATTAATCTGTTCAAATTGATTAATTAACTAATTAGGTTAAGGCTTTCATAACCCAATCATTCCACCTCTAAACTTTCTTGCATTGTCTCACACATGAGCTTATGGGAGAAATCTCATATCTAAACCATAATAACATGATTATCACAGTAAAGCTAATTAACACATCCATCACTTCAAGTAGTTACTATTTTGTGTATGGTGAGCACACTTAAAATGTCAAGTATACTGTACAATATTATTAAGTATAGTCCCCATGCTAAGAATTAGATTCCCAGAACTCATTCGTTTTATAAGTGAAAGTTAATATTCTTTGACCAGCATTTCTTCATACCGAATCCCTGGCAAAAACCATTCCACTCTCTGATTGTTTGAGTTCAATTTTTTTTAGATTCTACAGATAAGTGAGATCATACAGTCTTTCTGGGTCTGGCTTATTTCATTTAGCATAACATCTTACAGGTTAGTTCATGTTGTCACACATCTCAGGATTTCAAAAATGTTTAATCACATTTCAAATGCATATTACCAGCCTTTGTAAGTTCGCTTACTTTTTGAGTACTATGCCTTCCCTGAAGATCCTAAACAGTTCCTGGTAAAGTGAGGGTGGGGGACAGGACAAGCAGATCTTGTATGAAAGAGTAGACCTAGTATAAAAGAGAACCTGTAAAATTGACGTATTAAGAACAGAAGTGTCATGGTTTCCAGTTTATAGCTGCTGGTCAGTCTCCCTCATTTCTTCTTGCCTGTAGATTTTGATCATCAACAGAATCTATATTCCAAAACCAAAGAGAAAGTACAATTTTGCTGAACCCTGTTATAGGTTTAATAGTACAGAGTAAGGCATGGAATGAAGGAAAGAAACCATTTGAGGACAGCAGTGTGGGGAAGCAGGGGAGGGTTGAATATAAGGGAATGACAGTGTTATGCATACTGTGGTATGCCACCTCATCTACAGTCAGGACTTAGGAACTCATTCTTAGCTATCTGGAATGTTGCCTTTTAAAACTTACAACTAATCCTCTCACCAGGGATTGTCCTAGGCTAAGAGATCTGCCCTACTCAGTGTTATAAACCCTTCTCTTCTATGGGAGCAAACTGCATCCACTGACAGGTCCCTGTGAGGATACAAAGACCCATACCCTTGCCTTAATTTGAAATGTCTCCGAAGGGCCATTCCAACCCCAGAACTTCCATTAGGCTCACTGAGTCCTCTGTGGCAGCTTCTCCCTCTACTCAGTCTTGCTTCTTTTATTCCCTCAGA
>JAJEJO010050188.1:612221-677221 GCA_020662805.1 Glaucomys volans | reverse complement strand
CAAAAACTCACATGTGAGACAATGCAAGAAGTTTTAGAGGAGAAATGATTGGGTTAACAAGAGCCTTAATCCAATCAGTGAATTAATCACCTGATGGGATTAATTGGCAACTGAAGGGAAATGGGGTGTGGCTGAAGGAGGTGGGGCATTGAGGTGTGGCTTTGTGGTATTTGGCAAGTGTAGATCTCTCTCTGCTTCCCTATCATCATGTGAGCTGCTTCCCTCTGTCACACTCTTCTACCATGATATCCTGCCTCACCTTGAGACCTGAAGAATGGAGCCTTCTGTCTTTGGACTGAAACCTTGAACCCACAAATAACCTTTTGCTCCTCTATGATTGTTCTGGTTGGGTCTAGTCACTGTGGTGAAAAAGCTGACTATGACAACCCATATGGATATGGGGGGGAGGACTACTGAAATTAATCAAATTGAGGTCAGTGTTTGATACTTGTTCTCAACTCAAACAGGATCCTGCCAGCTATTTTCCCTGCACAAACAGGATCCTGCCAGCTATTTTCCCTGGTTGTCTCCTGCACATTTGCTATGTATAGTCTAGATTGTATTATTATTAGATCCAATAGTCTCCTCTCAATTCCCTTTGTCACAACATTCTTTTGACAGGAGATTGATAAAATTTAATTTATAAATTAAGCACAGTAAGAGATTAACAAAATAAAATAAAACAATTATAGCAGTGTTCTTGCAATAAAAGTTATATGAGTTTGATCTGTCTCTCAAAAATATCTACAAAATATTGTACTGCACTCATCCTTTTTCTTCTTACAATGATGTAGTGTCTATGTGATGAAATGAAGTTAGGTAAGTGATGTAGGCCTTGACATAGCTACTATGCAAGGGTTACTTGAACACAAGCAGTGCAATACATAAAAATTGCTCTGAAAACTATGATGGTTACTTAGTGACTAGTTGGAGGGTAGTTTATATAGCATAGAAATGCTTGACAAAGGGATAAATCACATCCTGGACAGGATGGAAAGAGATTTCATCATACTTCTCAGAATAGTATGCACTTTATTTATTTCTGGAACTTTCCATTTAATATTTTCAGACTGCATTTGACGCCCCCCCCACAACTGAAACCATAGAAAGCAAAATAAAGGAGGACTACTCTATTCTGTAGTGGAATTTATACTCCAAGGCATTACAGTAAAGATAGGAACTTAACAACTGGATGTGGTTAGGGAAAGAGTGGAAAAAAATCTCTACCAGTACCACTATTATCCTTAAGGCAACTGTGGCATACCCAAAGGTACACCCCCCTGAGGAGCACCATCAGACACTTCACTGTGGGAGACAACAAGGAAGAAGGGCAAATAAACCACCAAAATATTCCAGCTAAAATGAAAAACTGTACCCAATTTGTGTACAATGAACCAAAATGAAGTCTGTAAAAATTTAAAAAATATTTCAGCTAGTCTCTAAAAAATAAACAAATAATAAAAATTGTGGGGGAGAAGCAATACCCAGAGTTATTACAAAATATTTTCTAATGTCTAGTTTCCAACAAAAAAACTATGAGACACTTAAAGAAACAGGAAAGAAACAACACACTGGGGAAGAAACAACAACCAGGGAACAGAAACTGCCTTTGACAGTGAACAGATACTGGATTCAACAGGAAAGGATTTCAAAATACTCTTATATAGCCATAAAAATAAAGTAAAGCTTGATTAAAGAAGTAAATGAAGATCTAATGACAATGTTGCATCAAGTACAAAATATCAATACAGTTTTTTAAAGAACTAAATGAAAGTTCTGGTTTTAAAAGCACAATAATAAAATGTAAAGCAAAGGAAAAACCCATAGGACCTCAATAGTAGATTTCAATTGGTAGAAAAAAATTAATGATATGGGAGAGATTCTAGTAGAGATTTCGCAACAGTGCAACAGAGAAGAAAAATGAAACAAACATCCTTAGAGAAATGTGGGACAATATTAATCACATAAACATATACACAATGAAGAATACAAAAAGGAAAGCAAAGAGGGAAAGTTGAAGACATATTTGAAGAAATAATACCTGAGAACTCTCCCAATTTTTTGAACCAGAAAAATTATTCATTTTATTGAATCTCAATTTTTTTACTTTTTTAACTAATTTTTATGTGTTATAATTAGTTATACATGACAGTAGAATGCATTTATACATTTTGATAGAGCATACACAAATGGAGTGTAATCTCTCATTTTTCTGATTGTACATATTGTAGGATCACAACAGTCATGCAGTCATATATTTTTTTTTTCTTTTATTTACTTATTGATTCATTGAACACAAATGGAGTACAGCTATTGTTTCACTGGATGTACACAAAGTAGAGTCACACCATCTGTGCATTCATGCATGTACACAGGGCAATGGTATCTGTCACACATTGTTATTAATTTTACCCCCCACCCACCCCCACCCCTCCCTTCCCTCTATGCTAGCTATCTTTCCTCCATTCTTGCCATCTTTCCCCCCCACATTATGCATCATCATTCATATATCAGAGAGACCATTCGGCTTTTGGATTTTTGGGATTGGCTGATCTCACTTAGCATAAGAGTTTCCAACATCATCCATTTACCTACAAATACCATAATTTTATTCTTCTTTATGGCTGAGTAATATTCCATTGTGTATATATACCACAGTTTCTGTATCCATTCATCTACTGAAGGGCATCTAGGTTGATTCCACAATCTAGCTATTGTGAATTGAGCAGCTATGAACATTGATGTGGCTGCATCACTGAGGCAATCTGATTTTAAGTCCTTTGGGTATAAGCCAAGGAGTGGGATAGCAGGGTCAAATGGTGGATCCATTCCAAGTTTCCTAAGGAATCTCCACAGTGCTTTCCAGAGTGGCTGCACAAACTTGCACTCCCACCAGCAAAGTATGAGTGTACCCTTTTCCCCACATCCTCACCAACACCTGTTGTTGCCTGTGTTCTTAATAAAAGACATTCTCATTGGGGTAAGATGAAATCTTAAGGTGGTTTTGATTTGCATTTCTCTTATAACGAGTGATGTTGAACATTTTTCCATAAATCTGTTGATTGCTTGTAGATCTTCGTCTGTAAAGTGTCTGCTCATTTCCTTGGCCCATTTGTTGATTGGGTTATTAGTGTTCTTGGTGTAAAGATTTTTGAGTACTTTGTAGATTCTGGAGATTAGTGCTCTATCTGAAGTGTGTGTGGCAAAGATTTTCTCCCACTCTGAAGGCTCTCTCTTCACATTGCTGATTGTTTCCTTTGCTGAGAAGAAGCTTTTTAGTTTCACTCTATCCCAATCATTGATTCGTGCTTTTATTTCTTGCGCTTTGGGAGTCATGTTAAGGAAATCTGGTCCTAGGCCAACATGATGAAGATTTGGACCTATTTTCTCTTCTATTAGGTGCAGAGTCTCTGGTCTGATTTCTAGGTCCTTGATCCACTTTGAGTTGAGTTTTGTACAGGGTGAGAGATATGGGTTTAGTTTCATTTTGCTGCATATGGATTTCCAGTTTTCCCAGCACCATTTGTTGAAGAGGCTGTCTTTTCTCCATTGCATGTTTTTGCCTCCTTTGTCAAGTATGAGATACCTGTACTTATTTGGGTTTGTCTCTGTGTCCTCTATTCTGTACCATTGATCTACCTGCCTATTTTGGTACCAATACCATGCTGTTTTTGTCACTATTGCTCTGTAGTATAGTTGGAGGTCTGGTATTGTGAAACCCCCTGCTTCGCTCTTCTTGCTAAGGATTGCTTTAGCAATTCTGGGTCTCTTATTCCTCCAAATGAATTTCATGATTGCTTGCTCTATTTCTATAAGGTCCATCATTGGGATTTTAATTGGAATTGCATTGAATTTGTATAGCATTTTTGGAAGTATGGCCATTTTGACAATATTAATTCTGCCTATCCAAGAACATGGGAGGTCTTTCCATCTTCTCAGATGCTCTTTAACTTCTTTCTTTAGCGTTCTGTAGTTCTCAGTGTAGAGGTCTTTCACATCTTTTGTTAGATTGATTCCCAAGTATTTTATTTTTTTTGAGGTTAGTGTGAATGGGGTAGTTTTCCTAATTTCTCTCTCAGAGGATGCATCACTTACAAATAAAAATGCATTAGATTTATGAGCATTAATTTTATATCCTGCCACTTTGCTAAATTCATTAATGAGTTCCAGTAGTTTTCTGGTGGAATTCTTAGGATCTTCTAGATAAAGAATCATGTCATCAGCAAATAGGGATAGTTTGATCTCTTCTTTTCCTATTCGTATTCCTCTAATTTCTTTGGTCTGTCTAATTGCTCTGGCTAGAGTTTCAAGAACAATGTTGAATAGTAGTGGCGAAAGAGGGCATCCCTGCCTTGTTCCAGTTCTCAGGGGGAATGCTTTCAATTTTTCTCCATTTAGAATGATGTTAGCTGTGGGTTTGGCATAAATGGCCTTTACAATGTTAAGGAATGTCCCCACTATCCCTATTTTTTCTAGTGTTTTGAGCATGAAGGGGTGCTGTATTTTATCAAATGCTTTCTCTGCATCTATTGAAATAATCATGTGGTTCTTGACCTTAAGTCTGTTGATGTGGTGAATTACATTGATTGATTTCCGGATGTTGAACCAACCTTGCATCCCTGGGATGAAACCCACTTGATCATGGTGCACTATCTTTTTAATATGCTTTTGTATGCGATTCGCTAAAATTTTGTTAAGAATTTTTGCATCTATGTTCATTAGAGATATGGGTCTGAAATTTTCTTTCCTTGATGTGTCCTTCTCTGGTTTTGGTATCAGGGTGATATTACCTGCATAGAATGAGTTTGGAAGGGTTCCCTCCTCCGCTATTTCATGAAAAACTTTGAGGAGTATTGGAATGAGCTCTTCTTTGAAGGTCTTGTAGAACTCGGCTGTGAATCCATCTGGTCCCGGACTTTTTTTGTTGGTAGGATTTTGATGACTTCCTCTATTTCATTGCTTGAAATTGATCTATTTAAGTTGTGTATGTCCTCCAGATTCAGTTTGGGTGGCTCATATGCCTCTAGGAACCTGTTGATGTCTTCCAGGTTTTCTATTTTGTTGGAGTATAAATTTTCAAAGTAGCTTCTTATTATGTTTTGTATTTCAATTGTGTCTGTTGTAATATTTCCATTTCCATCACGAATTTTAGTAATTTGGAGTTTCTCTCTCCTTCTCTTTGTTAGCGTGGCTAAGGGTTTATCAATTTTGTTTATTTTTTCAAAGAACCAACTTTTTGTTTCGTCGATTTTTTGAATTGTTTTTTTTGTTTCAATTTCGTTGATTTCAGCTCTGATTTTGATTATTTCCTGTCTTCTACTACTTTTGGTGATGATCTGTTCCTCTTTTTCTAGGGCTTTGAGCTGTAATGTGAGGTCATTAATTTGTTGACTTTTCATTCTTTTATTAAATGCACTCTCTGCAATTAACTTTCCTCTTAGCACTGCTTTCATGGTGTCCCAGAGATTTCGATATGTTGTATCTTTATTCTCGTTGACCTCTAAGAATCTTTTAATTTCCCCCCTAATGTCTTCTGTTATCCATGTATCATTCAATAGCATATTATTTAATCTCCAGGTCTTGGAGTAGTTTCTGTTTCTAACTTTCTCGTTGATATCTAGTTTCATTCCATTATGATCTGATAGTATACAAGGTAGTATCTGTATGTTTTTGTATTTGTTAAGAGTAGCTTTGTGGCATAACATATGGTCTATTTTAGAGAAGGACCCATGCGCTGCTGAGAAGAAAGTGTATTCGCTTTTTGATGGATGGAATATTCTATATATGTCCGTTAAGTCCAGATTAGCGATTGTGTCATTGAGTCCTATAGTTTCTTTATTCAATTTTTGTTTGGAAGATCTGTCCAATGGTGAGAGAGGAGTGTTAAAGTCTCCGAGTATTACTGTGTTTTGGTCTATTTGATTCCTGAAATTGAGAAGGATCTGATTGACATACATGGATGCGCCATTGTTTGGTGCATAAATATTTATGATTGTTATGTCCTGTTGATTTATGCTACCTTTAAGCAATATGAAATGTCCTTCTTTATCCCTTCTGACTATCTTTGGTTTGAAGTCTGCTTTGTCTGAAATGAGGATGGAAACCCCAGCTTTTTTACTCAGTCCGTGTGCATGGTATGCTTTTTCCCAACCTTTCACCTTTAGTCTGTGGGCATGTTTTTCTATGAGATGAGTCTCTTGAAGGCAGCATATTGTTGGGTCTTTCTTTTTAATCCAGTCTGCCAGTCTATGTCTTTTGATTGATGAGTTTAGGCCATTTACATTCAGGGTTATTATTGAGATATGACTTGTATTTCCTGTCATTTTAGCTTTTTTAGGGTTTTTAGCTTAACTTTGTTTCTCCTTTGATGGACTCTTTCTTTAGGGTAGTTCCTCCCCATGATGACTGAGATTGTTATTTTTCGTTTCTTCCTCTTCGAATATTTTGTTGAGAATGTTCTGTAGGGCAGGCTTTCTCTTTGTGAATTCTTTAAGCTTTTGTTTATCATGGAAGGATTTTATTTCATCATCAAATCTGAAGGTAAGTTTTGCTGGATATAAGATTCTTGGTTGGCATCCGTTTTCTTTCAGAGCTTGAAATATGTTGTTCCAGGCCCTTCTTGCTTTTAGGGTCTGGGCTGATAAATCTGCTGATATACGTATCGGTTTCCCCCTGTAGGTAATCTGATTCTTTTCTCTCGCCGCCTTTAAAATTCTATCTTTGTTTTGTATGTTAGGCATTTTCATTATAATGTGCCTTGGTGTGGATCTGTTGTAATTCTGTGCATTTGGTGTCCGGTAAGCTTCTTGTAATTGATTTTCCATCTCATTCATCATATTAGGGAAATTTTCTGCTAATATTTCCTTGAATAGATTATTCATACCCTTGGTTTGTATCTCTGCACCTTCCTCAATCCCGATTACTCTTAAATTTGGTCTTTTCATGATGTCCCATATTTCTTGGAGGGTTCGTTCATGATTCCTAACCATCTTCTCTGTTTGTTCAACTTTGTTTTCAAGATTAAATATTTTGTCTTCATTGTCTGAGGTTCTGTCTTCCAGGTGATCTATTCTGTTAATTATGCTTTCTATTGAGTTTTTAACTTGGTTTATTGTTTCCTTCATTTCCTTGTTTCCTTCAAGGATTTCTGTTTGTTTTTTCCTCAGAATTTCTATCTCTTTATTGAAGTAATTTTTTGCTTCCTGCAATTGCTCTATTAACTGATTATTCATAGCCTGAATCTGCTCTCTCGTCACATCATTCTCTTCTCGGATCACTTTAATTATGAACATTCTGAACTCCATTTCTGTCATTCCTTCTACCATGCTGTCTTTGGGTTCTCTTGATATGTCATCTAGGTTTAATTGGGACACTTTCTTCCCGTGTTTTCTCATGGTGTTCGTGTATCTTCCCCTCTGTTGTTTGAGGGGTGTTTGATCAAGCGGTGACCCAAGAAAGGTGCTGTCCCACTACCTCCAGGTTGGGAATGATCAATGCTTCTGGGCAGAGGCAGCCTAGTGTTGATAGACAATTAGATACAGCAAGGTGGTAGACTCCGGGCCTGGGTGTGGGCCTGGGCACTAGTTCAAGTTGGGGTGGTGTCACAGAACTGTGCTCAGTGATAGAGACACTGGGCTTGAGAGCCCAGGCTGACCTGAACTCCTCGCTGGGGGTTCAGGCAGTGGCAGGTGGTTGCTCTCTCCTGGGGACACTGTAAGCTATTGCCAAAGGCCCAAAGCTCCCTGCCCGATCACTTCAGACACTGCTGACACTGCTGGCGGCCCCAGGGAAGCTGGGGGAGTGGCGCAGAGTAGTTTCCACTCCCTGCCAGAGACTGCGTTCTCAGAGTTTCCCGGCTGGAGCTCCCCCTGAAGCAGCTGGCGTCCCCAGGAAGCTGGAAATGGACCCCCACTGCCAGGGAATCCGCCAAACTCAGAGCAGTTCCACCTCCCCTGCCGGAGTCAGTGATTCCAGGGGCTCCGGGCCCACATCTCCAGGTGCGGCTTGAGGGCCTGGGAAGCCCAAGATGGGCGCTCTCTGCCAGGTAAGCTGGGGGGAGTGGCACAGAATAGTTCCCACTTCCCGCCAGAGACTGCGTTCCCAGAGTTTCCCGGTTGAAGCTCCCCTGACGCAGCCGAAGGCCCCAGGAAGCTGGTAATGAGCCTTCTCCGCCAGTTAAGCCGCCAAAATGGCGTGGGGTAGTTCCATCTCCCCACCAGAGTCCGCGATCTCAGAGTTTCCCGGACGCCTCTGAATGCCCAGGTAGCCTGAGATGCTCGGTCTCTGCCTGGGAGGCCGCTGGCTGGTGCTGGAGCCCCGGCCAGTGACTCCGAAGCGCTACTGGGGACCCGCACTCACTTGTTGGCTGGCGCAGATCCAGGTCGGTGGCTCCGAAGCAGCTGCAGTTTCAGGCGCTCCCGGATCGTAGCTGTCCGGCTCCCGGATCGTCGCTCGCTGCCCGCGGCGGGCCGAGCCCAGCCCGGCTGAGTTGGTTCTGGAGCGGCACCTTGGGACCCCTTATATGTGCTTTGAATATTAAATCTCGTTGAGAGTCATATTCCTGCTGTTTGAATCCCGAGCAAGTAGGAATCCACGGAGCAAGTAGGAATGCAGCCTTCCTCTAATCCGCCATCTTGGATCCATGCAGTCATATATTTACATGAGGTAATAATGTCTGTTTCACACTACTGTCCTTCCTATCCCCACACCCCTTCCACTCCCTTCACTCCCCTCTACCTAATATAAAGTAAATATATTCTTCCCTATCCCCTCTTATTTTGAATTAGCATCTGTGTATCAGAGAAAACATTTGGACTTTGTTTTATTGAGTTTGGCTCATTTCGCTTAGCATGATGTTCTCCAACTCCATCCATTTACCAACAAATGCCATAATTTCATTCTTTTTTAAAACTGAGTAATATTCCATTGTGTGTGTGTGTGTGTGTGTGTGTATACACCACATTTTCTTTATCCATTCATCTGTTGAAGGACACCTAGGTTGACTGAGCTGCTATAAACATTGATGTGGCTGCATCACTGAAGTATGTTGATTTTAAGTCTTTTGGATATAAACCAAGGAGTGGAATAACTGAGTTAAATGGTGGTTCTAGTCCTAGTT
The DNA here is from genome assembly GCA_020662805.1 of Glaucomys volans. Classification (NCBI taxonomy): domain Eukaryota; kingdom Metazoa; phylum Chordata; class Mammalia; order Rodentia; family Sciuridae; genus Glaucomys; species Glaucomys volans. Next base: position 668,103 of record JAJEJO010050188.1, on the reverse strand, counting down.
TTCTGAGGAATCTCCATGCTGCTTTCCATAATGGTTGCACCATTTTGCATTCCCACCAACAATGTGTGAGTGTACCTTTTTCCCCACATCCTCACCACCATTTATTGGTTGCTTGTATTCTTTATTATTGCCATCTAGATTGGCAGTTTTGATTTGCATTTCCCTAATTGCTAGAGTAATTGAACTTTTTTTTGTATATTTGTTGATTGCTTGTATATCTTCTGTGAAGTGTCTGTTCAGTTCCTTAGCGCATTTATTGAATTGGTTATTTGTTCTTTATATATCCTAGAGATTAATGTTCTTTATATATCCTAGAGATTAATGCTTTAACTGAGGTGCATGTGGTAAAGATTTTCTCCCATCTACAGGCTCTCTCTTTGCATTATTGATTGTTTCTTTTGCTGAAAAGAAGCTTTTTAGTTTGAATCCATCCCATTTATTGATTCTTGATTTAACCTCTTGCACTTTAGAAGTCTTGTTAAGGACTAGGCCAACATGGTGAAGATTTGGACCTAATTTTTCTTCTAGTAGGCGCCAAATTTATTGATGAATAATAACCTACACATTCAGGAGGCTCAATGAATTTCAAGTAAAATAAATGCAAGTAGATCAACAAACAGACACAGCATCAAAAACAGAAAACAAAAATAGAAAATCTTGAAACAAGAAGAGAAAAAACACATGTCACTTATATGGGAACCCTAGCAAATTAACAGCTGGTTTCACAACAGAAACAATGGAGGCCAAAATATAGTGGGATAACATATTCAGAGTCCTCAAAGAATAAAATCAATCAATAATCCTATATCCAGTAAGGCTGTTGTTAAAAAGATGAAGGCAAAATAGACTTATCCAGAAAAAAAAATTGAGAAAACTTATTGCTAGCAGACCCAACATTCAAGAAATACCAAGGGAAAGTTTTTTATTTTGTTTTTTGTTGTGGTGCTAGGGATTGAACTTAAGGGCTCACACATACTGGGGAAGTTCCCTACAACTGAACTATATCCCCAACCCTTAAAGAAAGTTCATTTTTCAAAAAAAGATAAAATTTGAATTTATTGCTTTCTGTGGTAATAGAGAGTTCTTCCAATCAGGCACAATCTAACACAACAGCCTGCTTATGTTATATATGTTTTTGGGAAGAGAGGAGTTTAGAGATCCGTCAACTTTCAGAAGTTAAGTGGGCTAATATCTGGAATATCTGTAGCAGTAGTGGGTGGCTCTTTTTATTTTTTGGCCTTTTTATTAGTGCATTATAATTACATGTAGCAGTGGGATTCATCATTACATATTCATACATGAACTCGATATAACTGTATACTTTGGTCAATTTCATTCTCCATGCCTACTCTTTTTCCTCCCCTCCTCTATCCCCTCACCCCTCCCTCTACTCTAATGGTCTGCCTTCTATTTTCATGAGATTCACACATACACACCTTTCCCCCTTATTTCTCTCTAACTTCCACATTTAAGAGAAAACATACAACTCTTGACTTTATGAATTGGCTTATTTCACTTAGCATGATATTCTTCACTTTTATCCATATACCACCAAAGGCCTTGATTTCATTCTTCTTTATGGCTGATGTATACATGATGTTTACATACCACATATTTTATCCATTCATTTATTGATGGACACCTAGACCTGGCCCCAAAAGGAACTTCTTAAAGTTGAAAGCAAGTGATCCAGACAGTAACTTACAGTCCTAAGAACAAGCAAAAAGCACCAGTAAGGTACTTATGTAACTGTAATATGCACCATTAATGCATTTTCTCCTTTCATTTATTAACAGACTTAAAATAAATTGTAAAAAATAATATGGGCATTATGTACTGTTGGGCCTATTATATATAGAAATGAAATGTATGTGTTATATTTGCAAATACCACCAAAAAAGAGGTAGGTGGGAGTAAAACTATAATAGGTTAAGAAATGTATGACAATTGGTAAAGTAATAATTATAACAATGGATTGATGAATTTATCACATTAACAGGTAGAGTATGAATACATATATATGTAAATATTTGGTTAGCATAACAAAAACCCAAGAAAATAAATTTATGAAAAGAAGGTTTATTTGGGCTCACAGTTTTAGTTTTCAGACCATGATCAGTGTAGGCCTGTTGCTTTGGACCTATGGTAGCACATCATGACAGGAACATGGGATGGAGCAAAACTGTTCATCTCTTGGCAGAGAAGCAAAAAAGAAAGTAAGAGAAAGAGGCAAAGGTCTCACCGTCCCCCTCAAGGTCATGTTCCCAATGACGTGAAGACCTCCCACTAGTCAATATCCTAAAAGTTCTACCATATCCCAAAAGCACCAAGCTGGGAACCAAGCCTTCAACACATGAATCTTTTGGGGAAATTTCAGATTCAAACTATACCACAATTATTATCAAAGGTGGAAAAAGGCAAAATATTATATAGGACTAACATTTCTATTACTTGAATGAAGCTATTATAAATCTAAAATTGAGTATAATGAGTTAATATGTGTATAGTAAGGTCTAGAACAACTACTAAAAATAGAAAGAATATAGTAAAAATCATCAATGAAATGAAAATACTACATTAGAAAATATTCACTTAGTGCAATAGATAGTAGTGAAGGAAGACTAGAGGAACAAAAAAGACATGATACATATGGAAAACAAAGAGAAAGGTGGCCAACATAGATCTCACCATAACAACAATAACATTAAATGTGAATAGATCTAGCAGTCCAACCAAAAGGCAGAGATAAATAATGCAATCCAACTATGTATTGTCTACAGAAAATACATTTAGATTCAAAGATACAAACAGATTGATAATAAAAGGATGGAAAAGGATGTATCATATAAAAGAGCAATCATAGGAAACTTTGACTATTATAATATCCGACAAAATATATTTTAAAACAAAGGAGTTAACGAGATAAATAGGACTATTTTGAGATTATAAAAGGGTCAATCTATCATGAATGTGTAACAATCATAAATAAGTGCACTCAATAACAGCACCAAAATTCATGAAGCAAAAACTGACAGAAATGAAAGGAGAAACAATTCAATAATAGGAGTTGGAGATTTCAATACCGCAAGTTGTGAAAATATATTCTGGGTCTGTGCCTGTGAAGTGACTCGCAGGATGCAGTGACAAGAAGACCAAGATAACTGCTTCTACTTGGAACATCCCTTCTCGTTAGGGATATTGACTAGATTGTAGGAATCCCTAAGAATCCCTTTGGATGGTGTAGAGGAAAATGGGACAGGAAGGGGTGGGGGAAGGAAAGATAGTAGACAGACAGTATTACCCTATGTATATGTAAGTTTACATGAATCGTGTGAATCTACATTGTATACAAGAATAGAAATGAAAAGTTGTGTCCCATTTCTGTACAAAAAATAAATTCATTGAAAAAAGAATCCCTTTAAGCAGACATTAAATAGATAAAGAAAGCAATCACATGGCTTAACACTTCATCAGTGACTTTTCCTTTTCGTGGTATAAAGACTAGACAAGTGGGCATTCTTAGTGTGGAGATCTATGTCATCTTGCTGCCACCCAAGATTGCCTTGCATGTAAGTTCTCTCTTGAATAGGTCTACCTACCGACCTGGAATGGTCTGCCTCTTTCTTTGGTTTGAGCTTTCCCTCTGCTTATAGAAGGTGAATCTCAATTCTGGCAAGGGGCTTTACCAATGCCTCTCTTTCAACAACAGGTAAAAAACCAGGAAGAAAATCAGCAAGGAAATAGAAGATTTGTACAACATTGTAAGCCAACTAGAACAAACAGACATTTATAGAACACTCCACCTAATAACAACAAAATGCATATTTTTCTCAAGTGCCCATAGAGCTTTCTGCAGAACAGATCATATGTTTGGACATAAAACAAACTCAAACCAATTTTAAAGGGCAGAAAGATTACAAAGCATATTCCCAACAACAACAGAATGAAATTAGAAATGAATAACAGGGAGCATTTTGGGAAAGTCACATTAAGCAACACACTTGTTAAAAGCCAATGGGTCAAAGAAGAGATCAAAAAGGAAATCATAAAATATTTTGAGATGAATGATTCAAAACACAACATACCAGAGAGAACATTTAGCCCTTGTTTATTTGGGATTGGCTTATTTCCCTTAGCATGATATTCTCCAGTTACATCCATTTACCAGCAAATGCCATAATTTCGTTATTATTTTTTAAAATTTTTTTATTTGTTCTTTTTAACTATACATGACAGTAGAACCCATTTTGATATAATTATACAGCAGGGAATATATCTTTTCTTTCACAATGTAGATTCACACGATTCATATAATCTTACATATACATAGGGTAATACTGTCTGTCTCAGTCTACTATTTTTCCTTCGCCCACCCCCTCCTGTCCCATTTTCCTCTACACCATCCAAAGTTTCTCCTTTCTTTTCTTATCCCCTATACCCCCCCCATTATGTATCAGCATCCACTGATCAGAGAAAACATTCGGCCTTTGGTTTTTTGGGATTGGCTTATTTCACTTAGCAATTTCATTGTTCTTTATGGCTGAGTAAAACTCTACTGTGTATATCTCATATTTTCTTAATCCATTCATCAGTTGTAGGAATGAAGGGAAGGGAGGGGTTATGGGAACAGGAAAGACAGTAGAATGAATCAGATATAACTGTCTTGTCCTTATATATGAATAGACAGTGTAGCGTCACATCATGTACAACTACAATAATGGGATCCTAATTAGAATACGTCATACTCCTTGTATGTATAATATTTCAATATACACTCTACTGTGATGTATATCTAAAAAGAACAAATTTTTAAAAGATACCACATACATAAGGACGTAGCTAAAGCATTTCTTTAAATGAAATCCATAGTGGCAAATGCATATACTAAGAAAGAAGAAAGAGCTCCAATCAATAAGATAACATTTTACCTTACTGTATTAAGATCAAAGTAGAAAAGTAGGGGCTATTAGACACCATAATTATGGATATGTTGTTTTAATTTTTCTGTGGAAGATATACACTGATGAGAATGAGCTAGTATAATGGAAAAGATTAATGATGTAGTAGAAAAATTTTAGGAATAAACCATATGAGTAGAGGAGAGGGAATGGAATCACATTCACATGTAGAGAGATCACTCTAGGTAGGAACACAAACAGCTCATCCATACTAATGAAAGGAAAGACAAAGTATTTGTGCACAGATAGGAGACTAGATGTATTTGGTAAATTTCTCTTCTGATCATTCCAATATTCTTAGTGAAATAGAAAGCACATTCATCAGCTGAGTGAAGATGGAGAAGAAGTATTGATAGTTTGAGGATAGAGGAGGAAGTATGAAATAGTCCTTGAGGATCAGGAAAGTTATTAGACTAAGGAAGTGTGGCATGATTACCAGCCATCATCAAGGAACCACTTGAGGTTAAATGTCATGAATTTAAAATGAAAATAATAAGCACAGCTATGTGTTTTACTCCAGCAATGTTGAGATTTGTAGATGAAGGGAGAAAAAAACCAATTGTATTTAACGAAGATTGTGGTTATCCACATAGGTACAACAAAATAAAAGAGGGGCAAGGGAGATGAAGGTGTGCTAGAGGGAATAATGATGAACCATGGATTTAAGCTGTTAGGAGGATATATAAGACTGAAGGATTTGAAAAAATCATTGAAAAGTTGGTTAGATCAAATAATTGCACGTCTAAGAGATGCTGAACCATTATTAGAACTAAGGCATGTAGCTGGAATAAGGTACAATGATAGAAAGTAATGGTCAGAAAGAATACTAGAAATCTGGACTTTGGGGTATTTGCAGTTGTTGGTAATGCCAAGATCTAGAGTATGATGATAGGAGAGGATAACTCAAGTACTGGGGATGGAAAAAGATATTTGGAGAAGACTAGGAACTAACAGTATCCTTTATCGTTAGGACAAAAATCTTCTTTTGATCACTTATACTTTAATGTGAATTGGAATAAATATGCCTTCTCAGAGGATGGGTGAAAAGGGTGGGACTCTATATCAAGCTTAAAATCTCACTTGGAAGTGAGGTGTTTATCCAAGGGAAAATAAATTTCTGACATGAAAGGACAAATGTTTGTAGTATTGGGATGGAGCAGAGGACATTTTCTTGCACACCTGAAATCACTCATTTGCTTCCTATATACTCAAATATAAATCTGTTTTCCCCTGACCCCTTTCCTTTCTTTCTGGAAAAAATATCTTATGAAAGAGTTCCCAAATTAATTTATAGTTATCAAAAATTATATCAGAGACATAATAAAATAATTGAATTAAACCCTATTAGGGTTAAAATATTTTACAAATATATGGAGGTAAAAAATAACATTATAAGAAATAGACTCATACAGTCATTTCATTGGGGGGGTACTGGATATGGAACCCAGGGACACTCCACCACTGAGCCACATTCCACAGCCCTATTTTGTATTTTATTTAGAGACAAGTTCTCACTGAGTTGCTTATGGCCTCGCTAAGTTGCTGAGGCCTGCTTTGAACTCACTATTCTCCTGCCTCAGCATCCTGAGTGCTGGGATTACAGGCATGTGCCACCATACCTGACCAGTCATTTCATTTTTGACACAGGACAAAAGTAATTTGATGTGGCAAAACAAAATTTTAAAACTAATGTTGTAGTAACAGCTGAATATGTATGCAAGTAATGAACCTCAATCTCTACTTCATATCATACAGAAAAATCAATCTTAAAATGGAAAAAAACAAAAGTATCCATCAACTGATTAATGGATAAATATACATAATGTAATTCTATTCAACAAAAAAGTTTAAATTCTGTTATTTGCATCAACATGGAAGGAACTGGTGGTCATTATGTTACATGAAGATAGAAAAGTACCAAGTGATCTCACTCATACTTGGAATCTAAAAATGTTGATCTCCTAGAAATTGGATGTAAAGTAGTGGTTAACTAGAGGCTGGAGACAGTACAAAGGGAGGGAGGAATGGGAAAAGATTGACCAATGGGTACTAAGTTATAGTTAGACATGAGAAAGAAGTTTAGGTATTCTAATGCATAGTAGGGTGAGTGTGGATAAGGATAATGTATATTTTTAAAAGGTAGAAGAAAATATTTTAAAACTTTTCACCATAAATAATTGATAAAAATTTGAGGATATAGATATGTTTAACCTGATTTAAGCATTTGTACAATATATACATATCATACATATATTGAAACATCACATAGTACTCCATGTACATGTATAATTTTTATGTTTTTATGTATCAGTTAAAAATAAGTTTAGCTAGACCTGGTGGCTTATGTCTGTAATCCCAGCAGCTCAGGAGGTTGAGGCAGAAGGATCATGAGTTCAAGTTCAGCCTCAACAACTTAGTGAGGCCTAAATAGCTCAGCAAGACTCTATCTCTAAATAAAATACAAAAAAAGGACTGGAGATGTGACTCAGTGGTTAAGTCCCCCTGGGTTCAATCCTTGGTACCAAAAGAAAAACAAGTTTAATTATAAAAATCAATTTAAGATGGATCATCAATATAAATATAAAACTATAACTCCCTTTAGAAGAAAATGTAGAAGAATATCTTTGCAATCTAGGAGGGAGATAAAGTTTTCTTAGGACCAAAAATAAAAAGCACTAGCAATAAAAGAAAACACTGATAAATTATACCTTATTAAAAGTAACTTGTTTTGATCAAAATATACCTTTAGGAAACTAAACAGATCAACAACAAACTTGGAGATAATAGGTACATAAATAGAAAGAGATATACATACATACATACATAATATACTATAGCTATATCTGACAGAGGACTTGTTTTGAAAATATATAATTAGAGATCAATAATACAAAGATGAATAATACAATATAAAATGGGCAAAAGAGGGACTTCATTTCTGGACAAGAATTAATGAACTTATGTTTTGCTATCCCTCCAACTAAGTACAGCTAAAAACCATGGATATCAAACATAGAAGAAATACAAGAAGACTGAAATGTGGAGAGAAGGCAGAATGGGTAAAGATGTTGATATCCAAGGAATGACATGGTGGTGAGTTCCCTGGATTAATTAACCTCCCTCTCTTTCTCTCTCTCTCTCTCACTTTCCTTCCTTCCTCCCTTCCTTCCTTCCTCCCTTCCTTCCTTCCTTCCTTCCTTCCTTCCTTCCTTCCTTCCTTCCTTCCTTCCTTTCTTTTTTTGTAGTGGGGATTGAACCCAGAGGTACTCAATCACTGCATTCACATCCCCAGCCCTTTTTATTTTTTATTTGGAGACAGGGTCTCACTAAGTTGTTTAGGGCCTCACTAAGTTGCTGAGGCTGGCTTGGAACTTGCAATCCTTCTGCCTCAGCCTCCCAAACTGCTGGGATTACAGGCATGTACCACTGCACCCAGCTCTCAATTTCTTTTTACTTCATATAACGAGGTGTTAGAGAGGTCAGCAATTCAGAAACATCAATAGGTACAAACCAAAAAGCCCTAATAAAAGTCTGCTTTCTCTACCCAGGGAGGGGGGAGTCTAGCAAGACAGAAAATTTGTAGAAAATAATCTCACTACTCCAGTCAAACGTCACTGGAAAAACTGATGCCCTAATCTTATCAGCAAAAGCTGAGTAGGGAATCTTGACTTTCACCAGAATTACTAATTATTACTATAATTAGTAATCCCTCTCCCTGAGTCACGCCTCCCCTCAAGTTGTTGTGTAAAGGAAGGCCAAGTGAGGAGCTAGGACTTGCATTCTAGCTTGGTGGTAAAAAAGTCTCCCTTTCCCTTCTGTATTGGAATGATCTCAGAAAAGAATAAGTAGGGAGCCAGTATTCTCCTCTTTATAATTTCTAAATGAATTTAAAGTTTGAAGCAAATCATAACACTGACTGATGTGGTCTTCAATATATGAAGAAGAAAAATTTCAGACCATAACAACAGAGGAATGTAAAACAAGTTACAAAGAGATAGTTTCAATTCTCCAACCAAACTGGTAAAATGTTCACTTCAGTAAACTGTGATAGGTTATAAATGTATAATATGATGCCCAAGGCAACCACTAAATGAATTCTGAACAATCTATGGACCAAAGAGGATACCTCAAGAGAAATTTTAAAAAATACATATATGGAAACAAATTAAATGTCCATCTACAGACGGATAAACAAAAATTATATATTATACAGTGGAATATTGTTCAACTATGAAAATTAGTGTTGTAAATGCTACCAAATGATGAGTTCTAGAAACATTATGCTAAATTAAAGAAGAAGTCAAGCCTGGCGCGGTGGCGCACGCCTGTAATCCCAGCATTTGGGAGGCTGAGACGGGAGGATTGCGAGTTCAAAGCCAGCCTCAGCAACTTAGTGAGGCCCTAAGCAACTCAGTGAGACCCTGTCTCTAAATAAAATACAAGATAGGGCTGGGGATGTGGCTCAGTGGTGGAGTGCCCCTGGGTTCAATCTCCAGTACCAAAAAAAAAATATTTGTGTATGCATGAGGGGGTTGGGAGGAAATAGAAAGTGATAATTAATAGATATGGAGCTTCTATTTGGGGTTATAAAATATTCTTGAATTAGCGATAATGGTCGCATAACTTGATAAATATAATAAAACCACTGAATCGTTCATGTATAATGGGTGAATTTTGTGCTATATGTATTAGCTCTCGATCTGTTTTAAAAATACAAAGAGCTGAATGAAAATGAAAACAAGATATCAAAATTTGCAGGATACAACTAAAACAGTGCTGAGAGGAAAACATATAGCACTAAATGATTGCATTAGAAAAGAATAAATGTCTCAAATCAATGTTCTTATGTTCTCAATTCAAAATCCCTAAAAAAAAGAAGAGAAAAATAAACCCAAGCAAGCAGATGGAAGAAAATAATAAAAGATAAGGACAGAAATTAATGCAATTAAAAACAGAAAAACAATAGAGAAAAAACAATAATAGAAAGGGCTGAGTTTTTGAAAACAATCAATGCTGTAAATATTTGAGAGAAAAATTAAAATGTGGTATTAGAGTTCCCTTTAAATCATCTTATCTGCTACTGTAGGCATTCGTAGAAGACATGCCTCATTTCTGAACTTTTTGTGTCATAATCCAGTTTACTCCCAGGCTGCCTGGCTTTTAATATGATTCATGTTTCCATCACCTGCCTCACAATTGGATGTAACAGAAATAAATGAGCTCTGTAGTTAGAGCTGGATTTTATTTCTCTATGCCTTCCAAATTGTTTAACCTAAATAATTTTCTTGAGGTACCTTATCCTCATCTGAATATTGAGAATCATATAATTTTCCCTATTTCACAGGTTTATTATAAAAATTAAACAAAATATCATATATCAAGTATCTAGTACAGTTCTTAGCAAATTGTGGGCATTTAGCAATTCTCCTTCCTTCCCTTGTCCCTATTCTGCCTTACCATCTTTAAGAAAGTGAGCATGCCAAAAGAATGATGTGGAAACAAGGAATGGTGTTTTAAAGCAAATGGTAAAAGAAGACTGGCCAACATGATTTCTCTATCTCAAGATTTGCCTGCAGTGTCATTATTTAATCTATGTGCGCCTCAAGCGCAATGATCATGTTTTTCATATTATACCTTCAGGGTTTATTATAATGTATGGCATGTATACAGTGGGTTATAAATGTTGATCAATGTCCAGAATGTAGATGTGACAGAATTGCTTCTTACTTGGTAAACATGTTGTTGTACTGTGAATTCATTATACTCAAAGTGTCTTGATGTGAATGGAATTATTGAAAGTGTTTTTCTAGATAAATATCAATATCCATTTGATATTGATTTTTCACCTAAATCTTGTGAATCCACCAAAGTCACAGGTAAGGAAATCAACAATTACCTTGTCCCTGCAATTGATAACTTGGAGATATTTATTATTTTTGCCAACCAATATGTTGCAGGAACATTCAGAAAGTAGAGTACACATTTGCTCATTAAATAGACTTTGTTATCTAAAACAGGAAGAATGTCTTGAATACCAAAGGATCATGGCTTAATCTTCATATTTATTTATATTTATTATAGTTTAGAGAAAGTTATTCTGTAATTCAGGGTTAAAACAAAAAGGAGTTGATGAAACCCATTTATCATTGTCTATCTTTGCTGAAACTGAACAAAAGAGTTTTGCCTTTCTCATCTAAGGACATGCAAGCCTTACCTTCTCCTTTTTTACTCAATCTAATACAGTACCAAAGTCCCAATTCTGCACCTTCTTTTATTTTACCCTGGGGAAGCATAAACCCACATCCTATGTCTATGCCATGAAGTTTTCCTTCAATTACTTTAGCTTCTCCAAAACTCTTATGGTTGATTGTTGATCATTAATTATATTGAACTCCATTCAAAGGCAAATGAAATGGGCCACTGGACAGAGGACTCAATTAGCAAGCAGAAAGTCTTCTCAAATACTTTAAGGCCTTGACTTCTTGTGCTGAATACTCAATATTCAGTAACTTTAGTTATAAAACTCTTTTTTATGCTGTTTAATAATTAAATAAATGAACCTTTCCTTCCCTTCAAGACATCGCCCTTGGCTACAAAAATGTCCTTAAAATGCTCCACTAGGTCTTGAACCAGATTTTCTCAGATCAAGGTCACCATCTTCTAAAGATTTTGTGAATATGCTTATATTTTCCTCTCTAGTAGAAAATTTTCTTAACCTCAGCAAATTATTCTCAGGTGGCTGGTCAAACAGAATACACCAAAATGCATATCCAAACTAGTTCCCCAGTGTTACTCAAACCTTAAAAAATGAGCTTCATCCTTTCTAATGAACTTCATCCTTCATCCTTTCTACAACTTTCTCTCAAAACATTACTTTGCAGTGCAGAACATACTATTCCATGCAATTATCATTTTTATCTTCAATATTTCCTGGTCCCACCATTAGCACCACAACTCTCAAGTAGACTTCAGAGAATTATCCGGCCAAACCCAATCTGTTAATTATTACCACCATAATCACTCAGACCTCTGATTAAAGAGGAAAGGTAATCACAGTTCAGACCGTTCTGAATTCCTATTTCAATATAGCTGTCTCAAGGACTTCATGGTTTGGAGCAGGTATGGATCTGAAACAAAACTCTGGGGGATTGAATATTCACATACCCCAGCCCAGAACTATTAATTTTTATCACTAGTGGCCTACCATTGATTTTTCACCCAAACTTTCTGAGAATTCACTAGACCAATAAGGTATATAAATCAATATTTCTTATATGATTCTTGCAACTGATAAATTAGAGACATGTGGAATTATCAAACCAACTAATATGATTCAGAGATAATGTGATAACAGGGTATACCATATTTCACCTGCTGAGGAATGTCTAAGTGAGGATTACTATCAATGACAATAGTAAGATCTCTTTAAAATAAGGCAAATTGAAGCCAAAGATTTCTTAAAAATGAATTAGGTAATTGATTAATTTGATTTCCTGTATTCTATGTTTGCAGTATTATGCCAAGTACTGTGAATACAGGATAAATGAAATAGAGTCTTTATCCACAAGAAGCTAAAGATCTAATGAGGGAGGAATATCATTGTACTATAACCTGCTATGGAAGATATTTGAACAAGGAAAGGAGTCATTGACTGTGCCTAAAGTTTCACCAAGGATATGTCACTTGAACTAGGCTTTAAAGGAGGAATTGTGTGGACCAGTTAGATGAAGAGTAAAAAGAAGGTTGAAAGAGGAACAAACATTAAGGAATGTTGGGGAAATGTATGTGCAAAAGTATGAAAAGAATGATGATTGGGGGGAATGTTGAGAAAGATCATTATGTCTGAAATGTATGACTAAGTCCATATAATTTGAAATTCAGCTATGAAGAAGTTTTGACTTTCAGGTAAGCCCATCTTGTCTAACCCTTGCTCTTATGAACCTCCTCTCCACGTTCATAGCCATTTTTGTTCACATGTTCACCTATTCACCCCTTTATTTCTTGTATTGATTTAATCCTCGTTTGATTCATGGATTCCTCCTTGCCTGCTTCAACCTAGCTTTGGCTTCTGGTCCTCAATCAGTTCTATCCTTTGATTTCAATCCTACGTTTGTAATTTTTAAATGTAATGCTTCATTAATTCCCCTATACTAGGTGGCAAGCTGTTCTTGCAATTCCTCTTCCTATAGAGACTGGCACTATGGTAACTGTTTCCTAAACCTGTACCCAGGCAACTCTTCTACAAATGTCTAGGGGTTATGCTGACCTAGATTTTCCTTTTTAGATATTCACATGATTTCCTGTTGTTACAAACCCATGCTTTCCTTTATTGGTTCCCTATTTCAAACTGAATGTAACCCCAAAATGGACCATCTGACGTTCAAAACATATTTCTCCGAAACTATTTTTCTAGCTTATTTTCCAGTAATCCCTTATAAGACTATCAGGTGTCTATAAACCTTGACCACTTACGATTCCCCACAGATTGTATACATTTTCCTATCTAGGATTTTTTGCTCACAACCTTCCCTTTTATCATAAATTCATCCTCCTAATTTAATCTACCTGATATAATACTTACAGATGCAATTAAATTGCCTGTTTCTAATCCCTACATCTTATATCAATCTCTTCCTCCTGAAAATTCATGTGAATCTTGGTGATACTTCTCTTGTGGCACTAGTTACAAACTACCTGGTGGATATTTGAATACGTGTATTTGTCCTCTATCAAACTGCAAATTCTCTAATAGCTGGGACCCTATCTTATTCAAATTTCCAGCTTTCCAAATGAAGCCAATACCTTCAATCTCTTATTTAGGTCTTCACTAATCTTCTTCATAAGAGTTTTTCAGTTTTAAGCTATAGATCTTGAACATGTTTTGTTAGATTTATATTTAAATATTTAATTTTTATTGAAGCTATTATAAATGTTGTGGTGATTTAAATTTCAGTTTCCAGTTGTTCATTGCTAGCATATGGAAGTAAAACTGATTTTTCTATGTTGATCATGTATCCTGCAACTTTGCTAAACTCCTTTCTTAGTTCTAGAAGTTTATTTTGTTTTTATAGTAGATTTCTCAGTATTTTCTAAATGAAAAATGATGTAAAATGCAAGCAAGAAAAATTATATATCTTCATTTTAAATTTTCTTGCTTCATATTTCTTTTTCTTGCTTACTGCATGGCTAGGACTTCCATTACTATGTTGGATAGGAGTAGTGAGAAAAGACATACTGGTCTTTATAAAAGTCTAGAGGGAAAGCTCTCAGTTTTTCACCATTATGCATGGAGTTAATTGTATGTTCTTTATAGATTCTCCACACAAGATGAGGAGGCTCTCTTCTGTTCTTACAGTAGGGAAGTTATAGCCGGGCGTGTTGGTGCATGCCTGTAATCCAAGCGACTTGGGAGGCTGAGGCAGGAGGATCGCAAGTTCAAAGCCAGCCTCAGCAACTTAGAGAGGCCCTAAGCAACTCAGTGAGACCCTGTCTCTAAATAAAATACAAAATGGGGCTGGGGATGTGGCTCAGTGGCCAAGTGTCCCTGAGTTCAATCCCTGGTTCAAAAAATAAATAAATAAATAAATAAATAAAGTAGGGAAGTTTTATCTTCAATGTATGTTGAGTTTATTCAAATGCTTTTTCTGCATCAAATGAAAATATCATGTGGGTTTTCTTCTTTAGAATCTTAATATAATGAATTACATGAATTGATTTTGAAATATTGAAGCAGCCTAGCATTTCTAGAATAAAGTCCACTTGGTCACAGTTTGTAATTCATTTTATATATATGGGTAGATTCGAGGAGATATTTTGTTGAGGGTTTTGAATTTATGTTCATGAGGGATGTTGGTCTTTAATGACTTTTATTTTCTACCGTCTGTATGATTTTGGTATCAGGGTAATGATGGCCTCATAAAATGAATGGGAAAATATTTTCTTCCATTTTTTCTGGGAAAATGCCAGAGAGTCATGTATTTTTTTTTGCATATGAAAATAGTTTGTTCCTTTTTAAAAAATTTTTTGTAGACAGACACATATCTTTATTTTATTTATTTATTTTTATGTGGTTCTGAGGATCAAACCCAGTGCCTCACACGTGCTAGACAAGTGCTGTACCACTGAGCTACAACCCAAACCCAGTTTGTTCCCTTTTTATTGCTGCATAATATTGCACAGAATGGCTATACCACTGTTTGTTTTTCCATTCACCAATTGTTAGTCAGCATTTTCCTTGCTATGACCAAAAGACCTGACAAGAACAATTAGAAGAGGAAAAGTTTATTTTGAGTCTCACAGTTTCAGAGGTCCCAGTGCATTGACAGCCAGCTCCATTCCTTGGCTTGAGGTGAAGCAGAACATCAGGGTAGAGAAATGTGGCAGAGGAAAGCTACTTAGGGCATCACACCAGGAAGGTGTGAGAGAGAACAGGGGGAGAAGGGAGAAAATTCCTCACCAGGAACAAAATATATACTCCAAAGTCATACACCCAATGCCCCTGTTGCTCCAGCCACACCAAACCTGCCTATGGTAACCACTCATTCCCTATCAGGAGATTAACACACTGATTAAGTTAAGGCTCTCTTAACCCAATCATTTCATCTCTAAACTTTCTTGCTTTGTTTTACACACGAATTTCTTGGGGACACTTAATATCTAAACTATAATTACAATGGAAAGGCATTTGGGGTTTTTCTAGTCTCAATTATGAACACAGGTACAATAAACATTCAATTACAAATTTTTGTGAGAAAACAATTTTTATTTTTCTAGGGCATATGTGAATATAGCAGTAAAATTGTTTGGTTATATGGCAACCACTGTTTTGCCAACATGTTTTGCAAAAATACTGTATCAGGTTGCATTCCCACCAGTAATATATGAGAGATCCCGTTGTTCCACAACTTTTCCACCCATGGTACAGTCCAGATATTTTATTTTTTCCACTTTAACAATTATAAGGATTATTTTATTGTGGCTTTATATTTCAATTCCCAAATGTCTAATGTTGGACTTCTTTTCATGTCTTTATTTGCCATCCATATCTCATTTTGGTGAAGTGTCTCCTCAAGCCTTTTACCCATTTTTTATTTGAGTGTCTGTTTTATTTTGTTGAGTTTAAACAGTCCTTTTAAAGACATTTTTAGAGCAATGTTATGTTCACAGCAAAGTTGAACAGAAAGCAGAGAGTTCCCATATGTTCCCTCACACCCCACATATATAGCTTCCCCAACCATTCACATCTCACACCAGAGTGGCACCTTTGTTACTACTGATGAACATGCATGACACATCATTATCACCTAAAGACTGTCGTTTACTTTAGGGTTCACTCAGTGTTGTAGAGTCTGTGGGTTTTGAAACTATATAATGACATGTATCCACCATTATAGTATCATACATAATATTTTCACTGACCTAAAAACCTTCTGTGCTCTCCATATTCATTCCTTTCTTGGAGTGGGGGTGTGGCTTAGTGTAGAGTGGTTGCCTGGCATGCATAAGGCCCAGGGTTCAAGCCCCAGCACCACCAAAATAAGTGGGGGGATAAGTGTCATCTTTTTCTCTCCTCTAACCATTGACAGCCACCAATCTTTTTACTGTCTCTGTAGTTTTGTCTTTTCCAGAATGTCATACAGCTGAAATTATATGGTTTTTAAACTTTTTTAGATTGACTTCTTTCATTTAGTTTTATGTATTTAAGATACTTAAGGTCATGATTGATAACTCAATTTTTTCATACTGAATAATACTTCATTCTCTGGATATTCTGAAGTTAAATTGCTCCATTAAACCATGAAAAGACATTCTAGGTGGCTTCCAAGTTTTAGGAAATGTGAACAAAGCTGCTATAAACATCTACATGGAGATTTATATATGGATATGTTTTCAACTCATTTGTGTAAACACCAGGGAATATAATTGCTGGATCACATGGTAAGAGTATGTTTAGCTATGTAAGAAATTGCCAACATGTCTTCCAAAGTGGCTGTACCATTTTGTATTCCCATCAGCAATGAATCAGAGTTCTTATTGCTCCACATCCTTGCCAGCGTTTGGTGGTATTAGTGTTTTAGATTTTGGCCATTCTATTAAATATCTAGTGGTATCTTATTGTTGTTTTAATTTGCAATTCTCCAATGCACAGGATGTTGCTCATCTTTTCATGATTATTTTCCATCTGCATATCTTCTTTGGTAAGGTGTCTGTTCAAGTCTTCAGCACATTTTTAAATAGGATTGTTTGGTTCCTTATTGTTGACCTTTAAGACTTTTTTGTATATTCTGGACATAAATTCTTTGTTAGGTGCATCTTTTGCAAATAATCTCTCCCATATTGTGCCCTCTCTGATCATTCTCTTGACCACTCTTCACAGAGTGGTTTACTATATTTACTGTATTTATATGGATCTATTCTGGGTTCTCCATCCTGTTCCATTGATTTATTTGTATTTCCATCAATACCACACTGTCTTGATTACTGTATCTTTTTAATTTTTAAAGTCAGGTAGTACCAGTTTTCCAACTTTGTTCTTCCTCAATGTTGAGCTGACTAGGTCTTTTACCTCTTCATTCTGTCTTTTTCCCCCATGTTTTTATTGGTACATTATAATTATACATGTAGTGGGATCTGAGTTCTTCACATGAACTCTGAAATTGGTTTGTTGACATCCATATGATCCCTTTGTGGGATTTTTGTTGAAAGCATGTAAAAATTATAGATCAAGTTGGGAGGAAGTAGCATCTTAACAACACAAGTCATCCTATCCATAAATATGGAATTCCTCTCCATTTATTTAGTTCTTTCATTCCATTCATCAGAGTTCTGTAGTTTTCCTGATGTAGATCTTATACATATTTTCTTAGATTTCTACCTAAGTATTTAAATTTTGGGGTGCTAAAGTAAATAGTGTGATGCTTTTAATTTCAATTATATTCATTCACAGCTTATATATGGGAAAGTGATTACCTTTATATATTAAATGTATCCTGCAAATTTGCTCTATAATCATTTGTTAGTTTCAGAAGGTGTTTGTTGTTCTTTCAGATTTTGCACATAGATGATTGTGTCATCTTCAAAAAATAAAAACAAAAGCAGCAGTGTAATTTTCTCCCTCCCAATCTATATATCTCTTATTTCTGTTTTTGTTTTTTATTGTATTATCTAAGACTTCTAGTACAATGGGGCAGAGCAGTGGTAAAAAGAAGGAGACATCCTTGTTCTTTACCCTTGTTCTTTACCCTAACGTGTAGATTCTCATTTTTCACCAGTATTAACTGTAGGTTTTGTGTAGATATTATCAAGTCAAGGAAGTTTCCCTCTATTCTAAGTTTGCTGAGGCTTTTATTTTTTTAGCATGAATGTTGAATTTTGTCAAATTTTTTGTGCATTTATTGATGAAATCATGTAATTTTTCTTCTTTATTCTACTGATATTATGAATTGTATTAATTGATTCTCAAATGTTCAACCAACTTTCTATACCTAAGACAAATCCCACATGATCTTGATGTACAATTCTGTCTAAATAGTGTTAGATTTGATTTGCTAGCATTCTGTTGAGGATCTGTGCTCATGAAAGATATGGATCCATAGATTTATTTTTTATAATGTCTTTGATTTGGGTATTAGAGTATTGCTGACCTGATATGAGTTAGAATTATTCTCTCTGCTCTTATCTTCTGAAAGAGGTTGTAGATGATTGGCATATTTTCATTAAATGTTTGTAGAATTCACCAGTGAACTTATCTGAATCAGGTGCTTTTTTGTTTTGGAAGGTAATTCAACATTGATTTAATTTATTTAATTACTGTAGTCCTATTGAACTTGTCTACATTTTTTGCATGAGTTTCAGTACATCATGTCTTATAAGGAATTGTTTGTTTTCATCCAGGTTACTGAACATGTAAGTGTACATTTTTTCATAATTTTCTTTTATTATCCTTTAATGTCCATGAAATCTGTAATGATGTCCCCTCTTTCATTTCAGATATTGATAACTTTTATCTTTTCACTTTTTTCTTAGTCTGAACTGAAGTTTATCCATTTTATTGATACTTTCAAAGAACTGGCTTTTGGTTTTGCTGATTTTCTCTGTTGATTTTGTATTTCTGCTTTCTATTTCTATTTTGTATTTCTCTATTTCTGTTTTCTACTTCCACTGTTCATTTCTGCTCTATTTGTTGTAGTTTCCTTTACTTAATTTGAGTTTAATTTGTTCTTTTTTATTTTCTTAAAGTAGAAACTTAGATGATTGATTTTATATTTTTCTTCTTTTCTAATGTATATACTCAATGATGTAAAATTTCCCCTAAGTACTGCTTTTACTGCATCCCACAAGTTTGATATTGTATTTTCGTTTTTAATTAATTCAAAATATTTTTAAATTTCTCTCAATATTTCATCTTTTGAAAGAAACCACTTTGTTGAGGTGTGATTGACATGCAAAAAGGTATAAGCATTTAATATATACACCTTGATGACTTTGGAAATAAGTACACACCCATGAAACTATTACCATTACGATTATTGAGGCCATAAACCCATCAATAATCTCCAAAAGTTCTCTCCAGCCTTCTTATTTAGTACTGTTTTTTTTGCATGTGATTAGAACACATAAGACCTAATCTAGCAAAAATTTAAGTATACAGTATAGTATTATTTAAAAGATACTATGTTGTGCAATATATCTCTAGGACTTAACTCAGCTTGTATAACCAAAAACTTTGTACCCTTTGTGTGATAACTCTATTTCCCCCTCACCGAATCCCCTGATAACAATCATTCTTTTTTTTTTTTTTTTGAACCAGGGATTGAACTCAGGGACACTTGGCCACTGAGCCATATCCCCAGCCCTATTTTGTATTTTGTTTAGAGACAGGGTCTCACTGAGTTGCTTAAGGCCTCGCTAAGTTGCTGAGGCTGGCTTTGAACTCACGATCCTCCTGACTCAGCCTCCCAAGTCGCTTGGATTACAGGCATGCGCCACCACCCCCGGCCTGATAACAATCATTCTATTCTCTGTTTCTGAGTTTGACTACTTTACATTACTCAGGTAAGTGGTATTATGCAGTAGCTGTTCATGTGTGTTTGGCTTATTTTACTTAGTGTAATGTCCTCCAGGTTCATTCATATTGTCACAAATGGCATGATTTTCTTTTATTATGACTGAGTAATATTCCTCTATATGTATATTCCATATTTCCACATTTTTTTTACCTGTTCACCTATCAATGGACATTAAGGTTGATTCCCTTTGATTTGGATATTATATAGAAATGTGTTGAAGTGTGTTGTTTCTTCTCTAAGTACTTGAGGATTTTCCAGCTACTTTTTTGTTATTAATTTCTTGTTTAATTTCACTATGATTTGAGATCAGATATTATATGATTTATATTCTTTTCAATTTGTTAATGGTGTGTGTGTGTGTGTGTATGTGTTTGTGTGTGGTTTGTTTTATTGTTTTGGGGGGTGGTGCTGGGAATTGAAAACAGGGTCTTGCACATGCTAACCAGTTTCTCTATGCTGAGCTACAGGTCCATCCCTAACATGTTTTATGGCATTACAACATCATCCATCTTGGTTAACTTTCAAAAATTTTTTATTTGTTCTAATTTGTTGTTCATGACAGTAGAATGCATTTTGCTAGATCATACATAAATAGAGTGTAATCCCTCATTTTTCTGATTGCACATATTGTAGGATCACATCAGTCATGCAGTCATATGTACATGTACATGAGGGAATAATGTCTGTTTCACTCTACTATCATCCCTTCCCCCATACCCCTTCTTCTCCCTTTACTCCCTTCTACCTAATATAAAGTAATTCTATTCTTCCCTAGTGTCTCCCCAAACTTACTGTGAATTAGCATCTGCATATCAGAGAAAACATTCAGCCTTTGGTTTTTTGAGTTTGACTTATTTCACTTAGCATGATATTCTCCAACTCCATCCATTTACCAGCCAATGCTATAATTTCATTCTTCTTTAAAGCTGAGTAATATTCCATCATATTACTTCATCCATTTTCTTTATCCATTCATCTATTGAAGGACACCTAGGTTGGTTCCATCATTTAGCTATTGTGAGTTGAGCTACTATAAACATTGATGTGGCTGTGTCACTGTAGTATGCTGATCTTAAGTCCTTTGAGTATAAACCTAGGAGTGGGATAGCTGGGTAAATGTTGGTTCCAGTCCTAGTTTTTTGGGGAATCTCCATACAATTTTACATAATGGTTACACCATTTTGCAATCCCACCAGCAATATATGAGTGCATCTTTTTCCCCACATCCTCATCAACATTTATTGTTGCTTGTATTCTTGATAATTGCCATTCTGATTGGAGTGAGATGAAATTTTAGAGTAATTTTGATTTGCATTTCTCTAATTACTGGAGATGTTGAACATTTTTTCTTATATTTGTTGATCAATTGTATATCTTCTTCTGTGAAGTGTCTGTTCAGTTCCTTAGCCCATTGATAGGGTTATTTGTGTTTTTGGTGTTAGATTTTTTGAGTTTTTTATATATCCTAGAGATTAATGCTTTATCTGAGGTGCATGTGATAAAGATTTCCTCCCAATCTGTAGGTTCTCTCTTCACGTTATTGTTTCTTTTGCTGAGAAGAAGATTTTTAGTTTGAATACATTCCATTTATT
The DNA here is from genome assembly GCA_020662805.1 of Glaucomys volans. Classification (NCBI taxonomy): domain Eukaryota; kingdom Metazoa; phylum Chordata; class Mammalia; order Rodentia; family Sciuridae; genus Glaucomys; species Glaucomys volans. Next base: position 646,485 of record JAJEJO010050188.1, on the reverse strand, counting down.
GATTCTTGATTTAACTTCTTGCACTTCAGGGGTCTTGTGAAGGAAGTCAGATCCTAGGCTGACATGATGAAAATTTGGGCCTGCTTTTTCTTCTAGTAGGTGCAGGGTCTCTGTTCTAGTGCCTAAGTCTTTGATCCACTTTGAGTTGAGTTTCATGCAGGGTGAGAGTTGAAGGTTTAATTTCATTTTGTTACATGTGGCTTCCCATTTTTCCAGAGCTATATTTTCTTCAATGAATGTCTTTTGTGGCTTTGTCTAGTATGAGATAACTGTATTTATGTATTTATGTATTTATGGGTTTGTCTCTGTGTCTTCTATTCTGTACCATTGGTCTACATGTCTGTTTTGGTGCCAATACCATGCTCTTTTTATTACCATACCTCTGTAGAATAGTTTGAGGTCTGGTATTGTGATAATACTGCTTCACTTTCCTTGCTAAGGATTGCTTTGGCTATTCTGGGTCTCTTAGTTTTCCAAATGAAGTTCATGATTGCTTTTTCTAGTTAAATGAAGAATGTCATTGGGATTCTAATAGGAATTGCATTAAATTTGTATAATGCTTTTGGTAGTATGGCCATTTTGACAATATTAATTTTGCCTATCCAGGAGCATGGGAGGTCTTTTCATATCTTGGTGAATTTTTATATGAACTTGAAAGCAATGTGTAATCTGCTAGTGTTGGATGAATATCCTATAGATGTTAACTATAGATCTATTTGATTGGTGGTTCTGTTGAGTTTTAACTATGTCCTTAGTGATTTTTTGCCTCCTGAATCTGTGCATTACTGATAGAGGCAGTTGAAGTCTCCAACTAAAATACTAGATTCATTTATTCCTTCTTGCAGTTCTACCATTTTTTGCCACATGGAGTTTGATACTGTATTGGAGGCATTGTTCTGTCTCCTTTTATCATTATGAAATGCTCCTCTTTATCTCCATTATAACTTTCGCTGCTCTGTGTATAGTCTGCTCTGTCTGAAATTAATGTATCCATCCCCACTCTGTTTTGGTTAGTGTTATCATTGATCTATCTTTTGCCATTTACTTTATATCTATATGTGTATTTATATTTAAAGTGGGTTCTTTGTAGACTATAAATAGTCAAGTTTTGTTTCTTGATTCACTCTGACAACCTGTCTCTTAATTGATATGTTTAGACCATTGACATTTAAAGAGATTATTGATATAGTTGACTTAATATCTACCATGTTTGTTACAATTATTTATATGTTGCCTTAGATTTTATTTCTATTTTTACTCTTTCTCTGCTTTTTATGGTTTTAACTGAGCATTTTACCTGATTCCATTTTGTCCTACATAAAGCATATCAGTAATACTTCTCTTGTTTTATTGATTGCAGAAGAGTTTGCAATATACATTTGCAACTATTCCAAGTCCACTTTCAAGTAACACTATATCACTTCATAGGTAGTGTGAGTCCCCTATAATAACAAAATAATGCAAGTTCCTGTCTCCCTTCCCTGTATCATCACTGCCATTCATTTTAATTACACATAACACTGTGTAGGGATGTGTGTGTGTGTGTGTGTGTGTGTGTGTTACTGATATCATTTTGAGCAAACCATTTTCTGTCAGATTAATTAAAAGTAAGAAAATAAAATTTGTTGCTGGATGTGGTGGTGCATACTTGTAATCCCTGCTACTTGGGAGGCTAAGTCAGAAGGATAACAAGTTTGAAGTCACCCTGGGCAACTTAATGAGAACCTGTCTCAAAATTTAAGAAAAAAATTAAAAGGGGGTGGAGATGTCGTTCAGTAGTAGATCCCCCTGGGTTCAATGATTAGTACTGCAAAAAAAGTTTTTATTTTCCTTCACATTCCTTTCCTTATGCTCTTCCTTTTGTTATATAGATCCAAGATTCTGACCTGTATGATATTCCTCCTTTATGAAGGACTTCTTTCAACATTTTTTGCAAGACAGTTATACTATCAGTAAATTTACCTCAAGTTTTGTTTGACTGAGAAAGTGTTTATTTCTCCATTTTTCTATATTTTATTAACTTTCACTAATTGTGCATATAATTTTGACACATTCATACAATGTACATTAATGAAATCCATCTTCCCTTCATTCAATCTCCCACTCCCACATATATGCTTCCAAACCTCTGGTAATCACTATTCTACATTCAGGTTGACTTTTTTTCAGTCTTCCACATATGAGAAAAAATGTGCAGTTTCTGTCTTTTTGTTTGCCTTATTTCACTTAATGTCCTCCATTTCCATGCATTTTGCTGCAATTGACAAGATTCCATTCTTTTTACAGATGAAAAATACACCATTGTGTATATATACCATTTTCTTTATTCATTCATCCATCGATGGGCAACTAGGCAGATTCCATATCAAAGCTATTGTGAGAAGTGCCATAATGAACATGGGGAGTATAGAGAGAGAAGAAGGGTGTAGGAAGGATAGTAAAATGAATCAGACATTATCACCCTATGTTCATATATGATTACATGACTCGTGTGATCCTACATCATGTACAACCAGAAGAAAGAGAGATTATATTTATGTATGATGTGTCAAAATACATTCTACTGTCATGTATAACTAATTAGAAAAAAATGGGTGTGCAAGTACCTCTTTAACATCTTGATTTCATTTCCATTGGATATATACTAAGAAGTGGGATTGCTGAATCATATGGTAGATCTAAGTTTAGTTTTTTGAGAAACCTCCTTACTATTCTCCACAATTGCCATAAGTAATGGATGTTTCCACCAACAGTATATGAAATTTCTTTTTTCTCTATGCTCTGGCCAGCATTTTTTAGGAATAGCCAGAATAACTGGAGTGAGATGATATTTCATTATAGTTTTAAAAAAATTTTTAAAGTTGTCAATGGATCTTTTTATTTTATTTATTTATATGTGGTGCTGAGTTTCAAACCCAGGGCCTCACACATGCCAGGCACTTGCTCTACCACTGATCCACAACTCCAGCCCTCATTATAGTTTTAATTTGCCTTTCCCTGATGAATAAAGGTACTATTTTTCATATAGTTGTTGGTCATTTGTGTTTCTTCTTTTGAGAAGTGTCCATTCAGATCACTTGCCCAGATTTTTACTTGTTGTTAGATAGTAGTGGTGACTTCCAAACTCCTTAAATGCCAGACTGGACATCAGAAATTTGTTTGCTTTTTAACCATAACATTTTATATTTTAATGTTTTCTCTAAGGATTATAATACCTGACTTTTGAGAGTCAAATTAGGATTACTATTTTACCACTTTTGGCAGACAGAAAACACAACCACAAATGTCCCTTCATCCTTCCATCACTGACATTGAAAACTCCTTTAGATGATAAGTTTGACTTCTAAGGTTCTACTTATTCTTTCAAATTTAAGAACAACAAATACTCTTTCAAATTTACTTGGATATTTATCATTTTTTTCCTCTTTCTTGATTCCCAAAGAACTAAATATCTTTGATCATGTCCTTTAAATATCTTTCTTTAGCATTTGTTTCAGAATGGGTCTTCTGTCAGTGCTTTCTCTTATTTACCCATCATTTGAGAATTTCTTTATTTCACACTCACTTCTACAGGATGTTTTTAAACTCTGAACATAGAATTCAGGGTCAAGAATTCTTTTCTTTCAGCACTTTGAAATTGTTGTTCTACTGGCTTATGACCCCCATGATTTTTAATGAATACTTAAATATTTTAGTCATTGTCCTGCTATATTGAATGCATCCCTTTCTCTAGCTTATTTCCAGATTTTTCTTTTATTTTACTTTCCATTGTTTAACTGACTCACAATATATGAACATATCTATGAGGTACAGTCTGATGTTTCAATTCATGTACATATTGTGTAGTGATCAACTCAGGGTTGCTAGCATATCTATCAAATTATACTTTTATCCATTCCTTTATAGTAAATACACTGAAAATCCTCTCTTCTCTTCTGAGACATAATGCATTACTGTTAACTATATTCATTCTACTTTGCTGGAGAACACTAGATATGATTTTCACTAGTTTGATTACTATGTGTCTAAGCATGGTTTTCTCTGAGTTTATCCTTTTTGGAATTTACTGAACTTCTTGAATCTGTAAATTTGGGGAGTTTCAGCCATTATTTATCCATTTTTTCTCTACTCCCTTATTCTTCACTTCACAGATACATTGATATGAAATTTAGAACGTTTTAATTGTCTCACAGTTCCCTGAGACTCTATCTTTTTCAAAGTTTTTTTTTTTCAAATTGGATAATTTCTTTTGATCTGACTTCAAGTTGACTCTTTTGTTATCTTCATTCTCCTAATAAGCCAGATATTGAAGTGTTTTTATTCAGATATCACACTTTTTAGTTCTGAAATTTACATTTTATTCTTATTTTATAATTTCCATTTCTCTGCTAAGAACTTCTATCCTTCCATCCATTGAGAATGCACTTAACTTTATCTCATGGAGCATAGATAAAACATCTGCTTCATAGTCTTTTATAATCCCAACATTTTGATAATCCCACAATTGGCATATAATAGGTAATCTTTCCCATCAAAAACTGATTCTTTTTTCGACTTCTTTTTTGAATGCTGTTTTGTGTAGATGCTCTATTCTACTGTATTCTCCTAGAGACTGTTATTTTTCTTCTTGTTCTTTCAGTAGACAATCAATCCAACTGTGTTTATACCATGCGTGTTTTCTTCCATTCCTTGAGCATGGATCTAATCTCAGTTCAATGTTCAAAGTCTTTCCTATGCTACTTCGGTTCTGCCTCACAAATGTATCACCCAGAAGTTAGTTTGAGACTTGTGTCATGACTTAAAACTCTTTTGTTTTCAAAACCTTTGCTAAACTGCTTTGGGTTTGTCTCACATATGTGCTGTTTAGCAGTGAGTCCAAGATTGTGCTGGTTCATATGTAGAATTAAAATATCTTCTTTTGTTTTTCTCTCCCCCTGACTTCCCCACTCAACCCTTTCTAACCCATCTAACCCATGGGGTCCCTTTTCCCTTTTTGTCTGAGCATAAATAGTGTTTTTTTATTGGAATTTTAGCTGTTGAGACCATTGTTCTGCCAGACATCTCTTTGACTTCTTTTTAACTTTTGCTGCTTTTTCAATGTCTTTGGACAGTTGGTTTCTGCATCCATTCAGAACTTTAAGTTTTAACCAAGTAGAGAAACAGGCTTTTACTGGTTGTATCATGCTATACATAGAATTACTGAATGACCTTTAAATTACTTAAGTTCTTTTGGACTTCCTTTCCTTACTGTATGTTGTGAGTAATAATCTCATTCCTATCTACTTCACAGCACTGTTGGGAAGGTAATGTGAGGTAATGTATATATATATGAAAGGATTATTATATATGAATCTGTCTCCTGTTGACACAGTTCCCATCAAGTACGATTGCTAAGTAATGGAAAAATCTCCTGAAAAGAATAACTTTTAAACTTCTTATTTGGAAATACTTATACACTTCTAAACAATTTGCAAAAATGGTACAGGAAGCTCACATATATCCATCACTAGGTTTCCCTAATGTTAGTAACTTAGATAATTAGAACATAATGATCAAGACCAGGAAATTAATAACTTGATATTATTAAGTAAATTACAGATGCCATTCCAATTTCACCAGTTTGTCTTTTTTAAAATATTTTTTTAGCTGTTGATAGACCTTTATTTTATTCATTCATTTTTATGTGGTGCTGAGAATCAAACCCAGTGCCTCACACACGCTATACAAGTGCTCTACCACTGAGCCACAACTCCAGCCCCAACCAGTTTGTCTTTAAATGGGTTTTTTAATATTCCAGTATCTAATCCAAAGTCTCATATTACACAATTGTTGATACTTCTTACTCTACTCCACTCTGTGACAGTTCCTTAGTCTTTCTTATTTAATGACTATGACACTTTTGATGAGTACTTGTCAATTATTTTGTAGAATGTCTCTCAATTTGAGTATATCTGATAGTTTCTTTTGATTAGTTTATCAAGTATAGATTATTGGTGAGAATGCCACAGAAATGATGTGCATCATATCACACAGTCACATGAAGTTGACATATTTTATCATTAGGAATGTTAATCTTGATCACATGGCAACAGTGGTGTCTACTGTACTTCTCCACTGAAAAGCTACTGATTTTCCCTTTGTAATTAATAGATTGTAGCAGATACCTTGAGATTATGCAAATATCCTACCTTTCCTCAAATTTTCACCTGCTAATATTAGCATGCATCAATTGATATTGTGTACAATAAGTATTACTATTTTTCTGTTTGTTTCCTTCCATCTACATATATTAATTGGTATTCTTCAGTAAATAAAAGCTCTCGCTTCCTCCCATTTATTTGTTTATTCAATTATTTTTGCAAGTCCCTATGTATATTCACTTTGTTTTATGAGTTATAATTCAATACTACCATTATTTATTTTGTTACTCAAATTGTTCTAGTGTTGGCTATAAGAACACCTTCAATTCAGCTCCTTGTCATTTAAATATGCCTCCATCCTAATAAAACATATCCTTATTTTCTGGCGTCACAAAGTATTTCTGGTCAATATTAAACTTTTCTTGTCCTAATCCTGGAATCAACTATTTCTTGAAGAAGCCTGGCTCCTTTTGTATTTTTTTTCCAGTATTTCTTTGAATGTACTTTTTCCGTTTCAGTTTTTAATTCAAGCTCCCACATTACATTAGTTGATGCTTCAAAGCCAAGAGTTTGGCTGTGGATGTGCTTGTGGCTACTAGATTTCATTGCTCTGAGCCCCTTGAGTGAACAGTCAGAAAATATATGTATGTATACTAACACAAAAAACTCCTCTATTTATTATTCTCTCTGTCCCTCTATCTAAATAAATACATGAGTTCATGCTGATACTTCTGACTCCAATACCTTGATTCATTATAACCTTCCCTTTATATTTATAACATCTTTCTCTGACTGCAGGAAATCTGCCAAATATTATCTACAATTTATTTGTGTATTTTGTCAATCCGACACATAAAATATTTTCACAACTGAGAAACCTTACCCTGTGAGAAACAACTTCACAGTATTTTTGCGTAAGGATTTCTGTCTTAGCCTTACAATATCCAATCAAAATACTGTTTTCATAGCCGGTCGTGGTGGCACACGCCTGTAATCCCAGCACTTGGGAGGCTGAGGCAGGAGGATCACGAGTTCAAAGCCAGCCTCAGCAACTTAGCGAGGCCCTAAGGAACTCAGTGAGACCCTGTCTCTAAATAAAATACAAAATAGGGCTGGGGATGTGGTTCAGTGTTGGAGTGTCCCTGGGTTCAATCCCCAGTACCAAAAAAAATATTTAAAAAAATACTGTTTTCAAAAATTACTCACTCTATTAGTTTCAAATGACTGCTGTAATAAAGTACCAAAAATCAGTTGTCCTCACAGTTAAGAAGGCTAGAAGTCTAGAATTCAGGTGATGACGAAGTTGATTTCTTCTGAGAGCTGTGAAGTAGAATATGTTCCATGCTTCTCTTTTAGCTTGTGGTTGTTTACTGGCAATCTTTGGCTTGTAGTTGTATCACTCAAATCTCTACTTGTATCTTCATGTGATGTTCTCCCTTTATTTCTGTCTCTTCACATCATCTGACATCTGTGCATGTCTCTTTCTCTGTCCAACTCTCCCTCTTAATAATGATATAATTCATATTGGATTGGGACCCAACTTGGTGGTCTCATTTTAACTTGATCACTCTTATTTACAAGTTACATTTTGAGATACTAGAGTTAGTGCTTCAACTTATCATTTTTTTAAAAAAAATTTCCCAGTGCCTCATATGTGCTAGGCAAGAGCTCTACCTCTGAGCGACAACCCCAGCCCCTCAACATATCTTTTTTTGTGTTAGTAGACAAATCTCAACCCACAACACTCACATTAGTGTTTTGTTATTGTCGTTTGCAGTACTGGGGATTAAACCTAGGAGTGCTCTTATACTGAGCTACGTTTACAGCCCTTTTTATTTTTTATTTTGAAACAAGTTCTCTTTAAATTTTTCAGGCTGGTCTTGAACTTGTGATCCTCTGTTCTCAGCCTCCCAAGTTGCTAGGATTGCAGGCATCCACTACCCTGCCCAGCTCATTAGTTCTCTTCTTCCCCACCTGCTTCAGTTTGTAGCTATAGTGTACATTTGTAGTACCATCATATACATTTGTTACTGTTTATATTTCAATTTGGGTTCTGTCCCTATACCTACCACCTTTAATTATTAATGTTGGAAGCATGTGAAGCACAACTGTGTTACTAAGAGCCAAAGTTATACAAAAAGGCATGCTCAGACAAGGGTTACTCCTATCTTATCTTTTACTACTGTTATAGTTTGGATCAGGAATGTCCCCCAAAGGTTCATGTGTTGAAGGCTTGGTCCTCAATGCAGTAATGTTCAAAGGTGTGGCATTTGAGAGGTAATTGGATCCTGAGGACTCTGATCTCATCAATGGGTTAATCCTTTGATGGGTTGATAATTACATGATCTATTGGAAGGTGATGGAAACTGAAGAAGGTAGGGTCTAGTTGGAGGAAGTAGGTCACTGGGGACATGATCTGGGGATATATCTTATTCCTGGCTCCTTGCCCCCACCCTCTCTCCCTGTTCTTGTTTGTTTGTTTGTTTGTTTGTTTTTGGAACTGGGGATTGAACTAAGGGGCACTCGGCCACTGAGCCACATCCCCAACCCTATTTTGTATTTTATTTAGAGACAGGGTCTCACTGAGTTTCTTAGTGCCTTGCCTGTGCTGAAGCTGACTTGAACCCGCAATCCTCCTGCCTCAGCCTCTTGAGCGGCTGGGATTACAGGCATGTGTCATCACACCTGGCTTCCCTGTTCTTTTTGATTACCATGTGGTAAGTAGCTCTGCTCCACCATATCCTCTCTGCTGTGATGCTCTGCCTCAACCCAGGGCCACAGAAGGAACCAGCTGATCATGGACTGAACCTTTTGAAACTGTGAGTCAAAATAAATCTTTCCTCCCTTAATTTTATTTTCTCAAGTATTTTGTCACATCTATGAAAACCTGATCAGCACAACTACATGTTCCATTTACCCATTCTGTCCACTACTTTCACAACTGCCCCATGCAGATAAAAAATCTCTTCAGTTTATGTTCTATCCTTCCTGTATTTTTTTGCATCAGTGAGCAAATACATATTAATGTTCTAATATGTCCTTTTCTTTCATGAACTTTAATATACTATTGATTTTCTTTTATACATTGCTTTCTTCTCTTAACAGCATGTCCTATAAATCATACCAAGTTATTCTTTTGTTTGTTTGTTTGTTTGTTTTGTGGTTCTGAGGAGTGAAAAAGTGATCACAAAAGTGATCTATCACTGAGATACATCCTTGGACTTTTTAAGTTTTATTTTGAGACAGTCTCACTAAGTTGCCCAGGCTGACCTCAAATTTATGATCTTCCTGCCTCAGTTTCCCAAGCATCTGGGATCTCAGGCATGCACCCAACTTCATTGTTCTTTTTTTAATATAGGTACATAGTACTCATGACAAACAAACTTTAAGGCTGTTCCATGATCTCTGCCTCTTAATGTTCCTAGCCTGTGTAATTCCCTTCATTTGAGTGTGGGCATGACCTGTGAGTTGCTTCTAACCAATAGAACATGACAAAGGTGAAGAAATGTCACTTCTATGGTTATTTTGCACAACATTGCTACTTTTGTCTTTCTAGAGGACATTTAATTTCTTTTCTAGCTTTGATGACAGAAGCCACATATGGAAAGGTCAATATGGCAAGAAACTATAGGAAACCTCTAGTTGATGAGGACAGATTCCAGCTGATAGCCAGCAAGTAGCTGAGGACCTCAGTCTAACAGTCCTCAAGGAACAGAATCCTGACAACAACCATATGAGTTTAGAAGTCAGTCCTTCCCCAGTCAAGCCTCAGATGACTCCCAGTCTTGGCCAACACCTTGCTTGCAGTCTTGTGAGAGCTCTTAAGTAGAAGACCCAGTTAAGATGTACCAGGGTCCCTGACTCTGGAACTTTGAAATAATAAATACATGATTTTAAGCCACTAAGTTTGTGGTCATTTGTGATACAGCAACATAAAGGTGTTTTTTTTGTGTGTGTGTGTGTGGTGCTGGGGATTGAACCCAGGGCCTTGTGCTTGCGAGGCAGGCACTCTACCAACTGAGCTATATCCCCAGCCCACAAAATATAGTTGATAGAGTACTTCATTGAACATACCATGGTTTGACTATTCTTCTATATGTGAACATTTAGGTTGTTTTTAATATTTTAATATTTTGCAATGGTAAACAGTGTTTCAGTGAATAGTCTGTGATATGTACTTTTGCACTGTTGGAGGTATATATATATATTTTTTGGCGGTTCTGAGGATTGAATCCAGGGCCTTGTGCTTGCAAGGCAAGCACTCTACCAACTGAGCTATATCCCTAGCCCAGAGGTATATTTTTAAAGTTGTGTTTTGGAGGAGGATTACTGGGTCAAAATGTATAATTTTATCAGATATTATCATATTGTTCTCTGGAAGTGTTGTACCAATTTGCATTTCCCATAACACAATAAACAGAATGTATTGTCATCATTCTGTGTGTGTGTGTGTGTGTGTGTGTGTGTGTGTGTTTTGCTGGGGATCAAAGCCAGGGTCACTTGAATGCTAGGCTAGTGAGTTACATCCTAAGTCCTGTTACTCTTTTCAATTTTTGCCAACTTAATAGATGAGAAATGGCATCTCACTTGTTAACATTTGCATTAATCTAATTATGATCAATTCTAACACTTTGCCCTATGTTTTAGGGTCATTTAATTTCTTTTTGGGAGATGAATAAATATAATTGCAGGAAAATAGGGAACAAATGTTTTAAATTCTCAGGATCTCCAGAGCTCAGGATAAGGTTCTGCATTTATATTCAATGTACCAAAAGTTTTGAATAGGGTCATTGAATGAAAGGTTTATGGCTGGAAGTAGCATAATAATGGGAGGAGCAAGGGTTTTAACATTAATATCTGTGTTCAATTCCTAGACTGTCTCCTTACTATGAATGTAAACTTGGGGAGTTTACTGAACCTCTCTCAGGCTTTTAAAAAGATTTAAAATGTTTAAAGTATTCAAATAAATAGAAATAATGAAGTTCCTTTTCTGGTGGTGATTGTGAGGGTTAAATATAATACTAACTATAGTTCCAAGAATATAGAAGATTTTTCTCCTCCTTTCCTTTTCTCTTACCTATCTCACTAATTAAGGAGAAAATAGAAAGAATAAAAATTATAGAAATAAGTAACAACACAATTATACATTTTCTGGGCTTTTAGGAACTAGCTCAAGAATTTCTCCCAAAACTTAAACATAGAAATGATAATCTTGGTTGGAATACCTTCCCTTTCTCTTGGGTGCTCCAAACCTTCTTCTACCTAAATTTAGGCAACCCTTACAACCTATATCACAAGTTCAAGCACTTAATCATTTGTACACATTTATTCAATAAGAATTTTATTGAGCACATACTACTCTGCAGGGATCACCATTGTAGTCACACCCTATAAAATGTCACAGCATGAAAGGACTTTAAATATGACCTGGGCCAACCTCATCTTTTTATAGATTATAGGAACTAAACCTAGAGGGAGGAAGTCACCCTAATATTCCATAATAAGTTAGGTGCAGAATCATGATTAGGGCACAGGGTTCCTAACACTTAAGTCAATGCTAATCCCACATTTTGTGATGGATCATCTTCTGATTCTTTTTATACAATCCAGAAGTTAACCCAAGAACCTTTGTGAGAACAGAGGAAAAAATCTAAAAATAGTAGGTAGCTAGCAGCAGGCTGCTAGCCAGGGCAACATACTGCTGGTGGATGGTAAGATTTTGACAGATGAATCTCTTGATCCCTTTCCAAACTCCAGATAGTTGATAAAAGTATCACTCCTTTGCCCTATTCTGATAGGATTGCTGCTATTTCCTCTGGCTTGCCTACACTTACAGTAGGCTCATGGGAGGAAAGAATGAACACTTAGATATTTGGGCCTGGGACTTGTATCCTAACTGGCCTGCAAGTCAGAGGCCAACAAAACACATTCTGGTTAAAAATAGCTCTCTGATGTACTGATTTGTTTATAACCAAACTGTATCCTAGGACCTGTAGTTTTGAGAAGAGGCAAGAAAGGATGAACCCTGGTCAATCTCCAGTCACCAAATTCAATTTAATTCAAACCAAAAGAGTATCTTCAATGTTCCAGGCACTGTGATACCTCCAGGGACACAGAAATCCACACAACACTGTCTTTGAGGAACATACAGTCTAGTTAAGATACTGTGGACATAGAATTGATAGAATAGGCAAATTGCTTTAGTGTTGCTGGTAAAGGAAAAGAAAGAGTTAAGGAATTTCACCTGCACAATTAATTGAACCACAATTATTTAAAGTAGAGAATAAGGAGGAGAAACAAGTTTGGGAGATGAGAGGATGATAGAAATATTGAATTTAAGGCCTATCCTAATTTTGTGGTTAGCTGATGGATATAGTGGTCTGAAGACCAGGAAAGAAAACCAGGATGGAAGTCAAAACTTGAAAATCATTAAAACATAGTTGAAGTTATACTTCAACTATAACTGAAGTTAGTATATGATATCAGCCAGTGTGCCATCCCTAAAGAAAGTGGGAATAGGAAAGCTCTCTTTCTGGTCCCCAAAAAACGTAGCCAAGTTAAGGGAACAATGAGAGTAGACTTGGTGAAAAGGCCACATATATATTATCTTGAAGGACATTAGTTTTCTCTTATGCACACTGGGAGCTAGGGCAACATAGTGTTATCTGTAGAAAGCTACATTTTTACACATACGCCAGGACAATTGCTCATTGGGATACTGGTCATTCAAGGAAGCTAATGCTAATTGATGTCACTGCTTCTGCAGTCGAAGATACGAAACCTCTCTCTAATGCCTGTGTTCTTAACAAAAGACATTCTAATTGGGGTAAGATGAAATCTTAAGGTGGTTTTGATTTGCATTTCTCTTATAACGAGTGATGTTGAACATTTTTCATAAATCTGTTGATTGCTTGTAGATCTTCCTCTGTAAAGTGTCTGTTCATTTCCTTGGCCCATTTATTGATTGGGTTATTAGTGTTCTTGGTGTAAAGATTTTTGAGTACTTTGTAGAGTCTGGAGATTAGTGCTCTATCTGAAGTGTGTGTGGCAAAGATTTTCTCCCACTCTGAAGGCTCTCTCTTCACATTGCTGATTATTTCCTTTGCTAAGAAAAAGCTTTTTAGTTTGATTCTATCCCAATCATCAATTCCTGCTTTTATTTCTTGCGCTTTGGAAGTCATGTTAAGGAAATCTGGTCCTAGGCCAACATGATGAAGATTTGGACCTATTTTCTCTTCTATTAGGTGCAGAGTCTCTGGTCTAATTCCTAGGTCCTTGATCCACTTTGAGTTGAGTTTTGTACAGGGTGAGAGATATGGGTTTAGTTTCATTTTGCTGCATATGGATTTCCAGTTTTCCCAGCACCATTTGTTGAAGAAGCTGTCTTTTCTCCATTGTATGTTTTTGACTCCTTTGTCAAGTATGAGATACCTGTATTTATGTGGGTTTGTCTCTGTGTCCTCTATTCTGTACCATTGATCTACCTGTCTATTTTGGTGCCAATACCATGCTGTTTTCGTTACTATTGCTCTGTAGTATAGTTGAAGGTCTGGTACTGTGATACCCCCTGCTTTGCTCTTCTTGCTAAGGATTGCTTTAGATATTCTGGGTCTCTTATTCCTCCAAATGAATTTCATGATTGCTTGCTCCATTTCTATGAGGTCCATCATTGGGATTTTAATTGGAATTGCATTGAATTTGTATAGCACTTTTGGAAGTATGGCCATTTTGACAATATTAATTCTGCCTATCCAAGAACATGGGAGATCTTTCCATCTTCTCAGATTCTCTTTAACTTCTTTCTTTAGTGTTCTATAGTTTGGAGGCATCGACTTTGATGACAATTCCATGTGAAGAGTACTGCAACACAAGAATTCCAGGGGGGAAATGGCGGATGGGAAGGTGGGAAAGGAGAAGCCTGAAAAGCCGCAGCGAGCTGGAGCCGCTGGAGGACCTGAAGAAGAAGCAGAAAAACCGCTGAAAACTAAGACGGTTTCTTCCAGTAATGGAGGGGAAAGTTCCAGTCGCAGCGCTGAGAAGCGATCAGCTGAAGAAGAAGCTGCAGACCTCCCAACAAAGCCTACAAAGATCTCCAAGTTTGGATTTGCCATAGGTAGTCAGACAACAAAGAAAGCATCAGCCATATCCATCAAACCTGGATCAAGTAAGCCTAAAGAAACTGTTCCAACTCTTGCTCCAAAAACCCTTTCAGTAGCAGCAGCTTTTAATGCAGATGAAGATAGAGAACCAGAGGTGATGCCTCCAGAAGCAAAAATGAGGATGAAGAATATTGGAAGGGATACACCAACATCAGCTGAACCAAACTCCTTCAATAAAGGAAAGCGTGGGTTTTCTGATAACCAGAAGCTATGGGAAAGAAATATAAAATCTCATCTTGGAAATGTCAATGACCAAGACAATTAAATGATGTGTTTTGAAATTGGGGTGTGGGGTGGGTGTAAAGTTAAAAGGAACAGTTTCCTTTTTTAAGAATGGTATAAGACTATCTTTGGAGCCGCTTTTTTTTTCGCTTTTTCTTTTTTTCTTTTTTCTTTTTTAAGATTGAGTGGCACACTAATAAATGAGAGTTTGAAATTAGAGGTAATTTATGTTTTATATACGGGTTTCAGGACATTTGCTAATTCTGTAGTTTCATGTGATTGGATTCCAAAGGTTACACATAATAAATCAGAAATGGTACCTTTTTAAGAATTGCATATTTTTTAGGCACAATTATTAGCACATTAAGAGGGAAACAAAAAGTTACTATCTTTTTAAAACTGCAAGCAGTTGCTCTCCTAACTTAACTCCCTCATTACCTAAACTGTCTGGCTCCCAGGAACAGCCTTATAGAGAGAGGGAGTATTGTACTGAGAGGAAAATATTACTGGACTGTTGACTGATAATAAATTTAGATAAAATTAAAATACAGCTTTTTTCCTTATGGCCATTTGTTTTGTTTTCAAGTCATCATATAGTAGGTATTGGCATTGCTATCAGTGGATACAGAAGCTTAGCTCTTAAAAAATTTTTCTTAAAAATTTTTATGTGAAGTATTGAGTATTTGAAATAGCCCACTCACCTTAATGGGTCTTGTCTACCTTCATTAGTCTTCAAAGAACAACCGTTTGCTACCAAAGTAAATCAGTATGCTGAATGTGCTTCTCTTGGTTTTTGTTTATAGCTAGTTCCTGTAAGCATTTCCATCAGAACTTGAGGCAAATCATAAGGAAGCTGTTTCTTTTAAAATACAAACCACCACCAAAAATTTGCATGTACATACTACTTAAGCATTTGGCTGGGTTTTATTTTTTAAAATGTATAAACACCAAAAAAAGAGAGAAATTTAACATTGTATGAAGACAATATGAGAAGATGCACTTTCTGTAACTTTGTCTAACCATTTGTTTCTAACTTGTTAAATCCAATTTAAATTGAACTCACTGCAGGATTTCTTACTAGTATAATTCTATGGTTTATTTGAAGTATGTTCATACTGACCAGTGTCTTCTCAAAAGCACATTTTAGGTACTAAAAATAGAAGGAAAGAAAATGCATCTTCACACACATTTTATGAAATCTCCCACAACATATACCATTAGATTTATGTATCATAGGGTGTTTGTTTTGTATTTTTGTATTGTGTATGGACATTATATTTTAATGTGACAGTTAAACACATCTTTAAAAGCATAGTCACAGACAACAGAAACATGGTAAATGATTTCCTTGAAAACTCCTACAATGTTAAATTTGGAGGCAGCTTCAGACTATTTTGTTGGTGGTAATTACTCACTGAGCTCTTTTAATAGGTAATAACTCCAGAGAAGCAGCCTGTGTATGTTCCTAACACTTGTTCACTTGCATTTAAGTTTAGAAAAAGCCCTAAGTAAAACAATGGAAATGTATATAGAACTATTAGTTTTTACATGATTTAATTATATCAAGATACATGAATTTAACTTTTATGTAGGCAAACTATCTGTTTTGTCCATTTTACTGTTTGTTAAAATAACATCCCTCTCCTACATATTCTTTTCTTGACCCAAGTGAAATATTAACCTAAGGTCAAGATGAGGAAAGAGAAACGACTGAGATGAATGTCTCTACTAAAATACCAATAAATGTTGTCAAACTCAAAAAAAAAAAAGAATTCCAACCTGTCCACACTACTGATACCAATGTCCATATCCTTTATCAATCAGGATGAGACTTTTGACCACTGGCCAGGCAGGGTCATTGCCACATGCCATCCTGAAGCAGCCATAGAAGATGGATCTTCACCTCTCAACAACCATTAAGATTAAGGGATTAATGTCTTGGGGGATGACATAGGAATTTGGGAATAAAGGGAAAGGTACTGAGTCTTGAAGAAAATATCTATGAATCATTGAGATGCATAAAAGCATCCAGGAACAAGTGCGTCTGCTGAGCAATAAGTCCCTAGCCCACACCCCTGACCCAGCCCTTGTAATATGAAGGCAATGTTCAAGCCCAGGGAAAGCTGGCATGAAATTGTGCAGGTTCACCCTGCCTCCACTCCTAGTCCAGCCCCTAGCCACTGTCCCTCTATAAATATGAACACTCTGCACCAAGGGGTTGCAGTCTCTCCCTCTCGAGATAGCTAGCATTCTCACTTGAATGTGTATTCCTTGCTTTACTCCAAAGGCATCTCTCTCTCTTGAGGCAGTCCCCATTCTCCCTTGAATATGTATCTACTTTCCTAAATAAGCCTCTGCCTTTGAAAAAATTAGTAGGTTCATGCAAAGTACAAGAAAATAAGATAAATATTTCTTATTATAAGATCACATTTATATTATAAATATTATCTGAAACATTTTGGACTTTTTTTTTAAAAAACACCTACTTGGACACATAACCCATAAATTTATATAATTTTCTTTTCTATGGGACTCGATAGAATTTTCCAGGGTAGTTTCAAACCAAGGGTGGTTTCAAACCAAGTAGAATCCTCCTCCACAAGTCTTTCAGTTTCAGATAGGTTGCCATAGAGCAACATTAGAACTTGTCTAGACTATACACTTATGGATAGGAATTCCAGATGACCTGCTGGGTATGATTGAATCAACAAATATTAACTGAATATTTGTTGTGAATGATCTGTGTTCCAGCATTGCCTTTTGCAGTCCATTGACCCATGAAGTGATATTCAGATCTTTTGAGAATAACATAAAAGAAAGCCCTCCTTTTATGTTACTACAAGGCCAAGGTTGCAACAAGAACAAAACAGCAGTGGGTCCTGTTTTCATGCTGCTGTTGTTTTTAAAGATATTTAAATTATTTATATATTTTATGAAAACACACCCCAAGACACTTTTTGAAAATCTAAAGGATTGAAACTTAACAAGTAAATAAATGCCACGGAAACTCAGGATTTTCCAGGACTATCACAGAAGGGGTAAAACGGTGTAGCTTATCTATTCATTGTGATCAAGGGAAACCACATATTATAGGGAACCAATTTAGAAACCATTGAAAACACACAATTGTCCTTGAATAGGGGATTGCTACACCTTCTCTAGTCACTGTTAAGCTTTATTACATTTGTGACAGTCAAACATAAATGCAAACAGTTGAGCTTCATGATTAACTTCCACATTTTTTTTATTTTACATTGAATGATGTTTTGTGAAAACCACAACCCCAAGCAATCATAAAATTAAGCAAGATATTTTTTATCTGATCCTGAAAAGAGTCATATCTTCTGTTCAGTAATAGCAACAGACTGAAGAAACAAATTTGCAGCCTCTTTTACATGGAATGAAATAAAATGTTGTATGTCTCTTGACTGTCTGCCAGAGTCATAAATGTTGAAGGCACTTGAAGTATAACAAAGCTTCTGAAGCAGCAGTCAGTATCAAATTGTTTTTTACTGCATACTCCCTCAGTCTAAGGTAGAACAAAACAATCAGCTACCATTTGCCATTAAGTACAAGGCTGCAATCATGCACGTTATTCTATGTAGAATCTTCTGTAATAATCATTGCCCTGTAATTCTGAGTGCATTAAGACAGACACAAATTTGGAAAGATGACAGGCAATATTCATAGCGTAGGCATGAAAGTTGTAGTGGCTTCTGTGTGTAAGGCTAAAGGGAGAAGTTGGACCCCTGCAATTCTTACTTTTCTCAGAGCCAAGTTATGGACAGAATGAAAAGCATATGATCTCACAATCAAAATGGATGACCAGACCACACAAATCAATCAGTTAAATGATTGTTTATCATACGTATTCTCTCTAGTGCTAGACTAGGTGGGGGAATGCAGAGAAAACACAATGTAATTTCCTGCCATAAAATGTTTACATTATTATGTTCACTTAAGTAGCACATATACTAAGATGGAAGTAATACAGAGAAGATTAGCATGACCCCTGTGTAATGATAAATGTCTGGGGTGATAGATATGCCAATTATCCCCATCATTGCGAACTGAATTGTATTTATTGAAATGTCAAGAATGTACCTTATAAATATGTATGATTACTATATGTCATCTGAAAATAAAAACACATTATTAAAATTTTAAGTACCAAAAAATAGATACTTGAAAACACAAGTCACATGCACGAAATAAGAAGAAGTATCACAGGGATCCAAGATGGCCGAGTAGAGGGGGCCTGCCTTCCTTGTCACTCCATAACTTGGGATTTCCTCAAGCAGAGGAAAATCTGTTTCTCCCTGAGGCAGTCTTTGTTGCTGATCGATCCCCTGCTGTTTACCACCTTTGTCTACCTCAATCACCTACAGTCTGCCAGCATATCAACTATATTTGAGTTCAGATTGCTCATTGACTGCCGCCTATCATCTGCTATTTGCCTGTTTGCCTGTCTCTGGCCTGCCCATCACTTGCCTTTCACCGATCCATCACCCACCAACTGAGGGTCACCTGCCAATTGTCCGCCAGTAACTTTCAGAGCCCGTAGACTGTCAGTGGATTGCCAGCTGCCTGCTATTGCCTAGAAGTCCACTGTCACAGTACCTGCAGGTTTGGTTACATGTGGCTGCCGCCATTGTGGGAGAACAGCCAGAAACTGCAGGACTCCCCACTGGACTGACAGCACCCTGCCTCCAGGACCACCCCCCCACGACTGTGCCCAGCCTCCAGGGGCCCCTGCCCGACCAACTGCACCCCACACAGACTCAGTGCCCATGCCCTGTGCTGCATCTCCCCATTTGCAAACACGTTTGGAAGCCAGCGAGGGCAACTTGGATTATCCTGGAAGTGGAGACTGTCATTAGGTGGGGCAAATCTCATCCTGAGATGCCTGCTGGAGAATGGAAGCTCATTGTCAGGTACCTCTCATGTATCAGGCTACTGAAGACTGGGAAGTTTGAATAATATATGACTGTTAGAGTGAGGATTTTTTCTCCTCATTTGTGAAAATTTTTAAATTTTTATTTCTTTATTTTTCTTGCTCTCTATTTTCCTTTTGTTTACCTGTTTCCTCAGAGTCTCTTTCTCCCCTTTCTCATGCTAACAACCAACTTCTTTTGACTATACTTTCACAGTTCCTATGATCTAGAACTTCTTCATACTCTTTTCTTATCCCATTAACAGTTATGTCCTATACCACTCCCCATCCTCTTAGTCCTCCATTAGAAACTGCTTCCTCATTGCAAATCTATTTGTTATACTGTAGATAAGAATTGGACTCATCCTCTATGTTTATTATGACAATATTGTTAATGTCTTCATAGGGGATATGTGATTTACAGCATATTGTCTGTAGTGAGTGTTGCTAATATTGATCTCCCCATTAAAGAAGCGGTTTTGGAAAGCTATAGGGTCACTATAAGCCTAGGGCAAAAGTTACAATACCCCAGATCTGCATTGCTAGAGGGGAAGATACATAAATAACATGAAAAAACAAGAGAGAAAAGTATTCCAAACAAACCAAGATTCTACAATAGTAGAATCCAATGACAGCATGGTAGAAGAAATGCCAGAAAAGCAGTTCAGAATATACATGATTAAAATGATCAGAGAAGCAAATAATGAGTTAAGAGAGCAAATGCAGGCCATGGATGATCACTTCAATAAGCAGTTGAAAGAGCAACTGCAGTAAGCAAAAGATCACTTCAACAAAGAGATAGAGATTCTGAAAAAGAACCAAACAGAAATCCTTGAAATAAAGGAAACAATAAATCAAATTAAAAAACTCAATGGAAAGCATCACCAACAGACTAGATCACTTGGAAGACAGAACCTCAGACAATGAAGTCAGAATATTAAATCTTGAAAATAAAATTGCTCAAACAGAGAAAATGGTAAGAAACCATGAACAGAATCTCCAAAAACCATGGGATATCATGAAAAGACAAATTTAAGAATTATCTGGATTGAGGAAGGCACAGAGATATAAACCAAAGGAATGAACAATCTATTCAATGAAATAATATCAGAAAATTTCCCAATTCTGAAGAATGAAATGGAAAATCAACTACAAGAGGCTTACGGAACACCAAATGCACAAAATTACAGCAGAACCACACCAAGGCACATTATAATGAAAATGCCTAGCATACAAAATAAAGATAGGATTTTAAAGGCTGTGAGAGAAAAGTCTCAGATTACATATAGGGGGAAACCAATAGCCATATCAGCAGATTTCTCAGCCCAGACCCTAAAAGCTAGAAGGGCCTGGAACAACATATTTAAAGCTCTGAAGGAACATGGTTGCCAACCAAGAATCTTATATCCAGCAAAACTAACCTTCAGATTTGATGACAAAATAAAATCCTTCCATGACAAACAAAAGTTAAAGGAATTTACACATAGAAAACCTGCACAACAGAAAATTCTCAGCAAATATTCCATGAGGAAGAGATGAAAAACAGCAATGTAAGTCAGCAAAAGAGGAACTACCCCAAAGGAAAAGCCAATCAAAGGAGAAAGCAAGTCAAGTTAAAGACATACACAATTTAAACAGATCAATTTCAAGCAATGAAATAGGAGAAGCCATCAAAAGCCTACCAACCAAGAAAAGCCTGGGACCAGATGGATTCTCAGCTGAGTTCTACAAGACCTTCAAAGAAGAACTTCTACCAATACTCCTGAAAGTATTTCATGAAATAGAAAAGGAGGGAACCCTTCCAAATTCATTCTATGTAGGTAGTATCACTCTGATACCAAAACCAGACAAAGACACATCTAGGAAAAAACGCTTTATACCAATATATCTGATGAATATTGATGCAAAAGTCCTTAACAAAATTCTGGCAAATAACTTACAAAAATATTAATAAGATAGTGTACCATGATCAAGTGGGTTTCAACCCAGTAATGCAAGGTTCTTTCAACATCTGGAAATCAATAAATGTAATTCATCACATCAATAGACTTAAGGTTAAGAATCATATGATTATTTCAATAAATGCTGAGAAAGCATTTGACAAAATACAACACCCCTTGATGCTCAAAACACTAGAAAAACTAGGGATGGTAGGAACATACCTCAACATTGTAAAGGCTGTTTATGCTAAGCCCACTACCAACATCATTCTTAATGGAGAAAAACTAAAAGCATTCCCTTTAAAAACTGGAACAAGACAGGGATGCCCACTGTCACCACTTCTATTTGACATTGGACTTGAAATACTAGCCAGAGCAATTAGACAGACCACAGAAATTAAAGGAATATGAATAGGAAAATAAGAACTCAAGTTGTCACTATTTGCCGATGACATGATCCTATATTTAGGGGACCTAAAAAACTCCACCAGGAAACTTTTAGACCTAATTAATGAATTCAGAAAAATAGCAGGATATAAAATAAATACACATAAGTCAAATGCACTTATATACATAAGTGATGAATCATCTTACAGTGAAATGAGGAAAACAACTCCATTCACAATAGCCTCAAAAAAATAAAATAAAATACTTGGGAATCAATCTAACAAAAAAGGTGAAAGACTTCTACAGTGAAAACTACAGAACATTAAAGAAAGATATTGAGGAAGACCTTAGAAGATGGAAAGACCTCCTGTGTTCTTGGATAGGCAGAATAAATATAATCAAATTGGCCATACTTCGAAAGGTGCTATACAAAATTTAATGCAATTCTGATAAAAATCACAATGATATTTCTCATAGAAATAGAGAAAGCAATCATGAAATTTCTCTGGAAGAACAAAAGACCCAGAATAGCCAAAGCAATCCTGGGCAGGAAGAATGTTGCAGGAAGTATCACAATACCAGACCTTAAACTCTACTATAGAGCAATAGTAACAAAAACGACATGGTGTTGGCACCAAAATAGACAGGTAGACCAATGGTACAGAATAGAAGACACAGAGACAAACCCCAATTATCTTATACTAGACAAAGGTGCCAAAAACATACAATGGAGAAAAGATAGCTTCTTCAACAAATGGTGCTGAGAAAACTGGAAATCCATATGCAGTAAAATGAAATTAAACTCTTATTTCTCACCCCATACAAAACTCAACTCGAAATGAATCAAGGATTTAGGAATCAGATCTGAGACCCTTCAACAAATAGAAGAAAAATTAGGCCTGAATCTTCATCATGTTGGCTTAGGACCAGACTTCCTTAACATGACCCCCAGAGCACAAGAAATAAAAGCAGTAATCAATACGTAGGACAGATTCAAACTAAAAAGTTTTTTTGTCAGCAAAAGAAACCATCAATAATGTGAAAAGGGAGCCTTCAGAGTGGGAAAAAATCTTTTTCACACACACTTCAGACAGAGCATTGTTCTCCAAAATTTATAAAGAACTTAAAAAACTTTACATCAAAAAACAAAGAACCCAATCAATAAATGGGCTAAGGAATTGGGCAGAAACTTCACAGAAGAAGATATACAGGTGATCAAAAAATATATGAAAGAGTGCTCATCACTTCTAGTAATTAGAATAATGCAAATTAAAACCACCCTAAGATTTCACCTTCTCCAATTAGAATGGCTATTATCAGGAACACAAGCAATAATAAGTGTTGGCATGGATGTGGGGAAAAAAGGCACACTCATACATTGCTGGTGGAGTTGCAAATTGGTACAGCCACTATGGAAAGCAGTATGGAGATTCCTCAGAAAACTTGGAGTGGACCCACCTTTTGACCCAGCTATCCCACTCCTTGGTTTATACCCAACAGTCTTAAAATCAGCATACTACAGTGAAGCGTCCACATCAATGTCCACAGATGCTCAGTTCACAATAGCTAGATTGTGGAAGTAACCTAGATGCTCTTCAATTGATGAATGGATGAAGAAACTGTGGTATATACACACAATGGCATATTACTCTGCCATAAAGAAAAATAAAATTATGGCATTTTCTGGTAAATGGGTGGAGTTGGAGAATATCATGCTAAGTGAAATAAGCCAAGCCTCAAAAAACCAAAGGCCGAAGGTTTTCTCTGATAAGTGGATAATAATACATAATGGGGGAGGAGAGGTGGCGGGGGACAAGAGAAGAATTGAGGAACTTTGGATGGTGTAGAGGAAAATGTGATGGGAGGGGGTGGGGGAAGGAAAGATAGTAGACTGAGACAGACAGTATTACCCTGTGTATATATTTGATTACATGACTTGTGTGAAAAAAAGATATATTCCCTGCTGTATAATTATATAAAAATGGGTTCTGCTGTCATGTATAATTAAAACGAATCAATAAAAAATTTTTTTAAAAGTATCACATAAAGAATCAGACTGTGCAATGCAAAGTATATCAAGCAATGGTAGTACAAAGAATAGAAACATTGATCAGTCTTGAATGGGACTAAATAGGATCTTAGGGCTAGGAGGAGAGAACATTCCAAGCAATGAAAATAGAATATATGGGAATAGATGGGCATGTGGGGCTGGGAAAGAATAGATGGATGTGAAAAGGAAGAATGGTTTAATAGAATTGACAGAAAGCAAAATAACTGAAAACTAAGTCAAAGAGACAATGTAGGGATATACTTCTATAAGAGTTGTCCTCAGACCAACAGCATCAGCATTGCCTAGGAACTCATGAGAAATGCATATGTTGAGCCCTGTACATTATGACTGAAACAGAAACTCCAGAGGGAGGGCATGAAATTCTGTTTTAACATGCCCTCTAAATGATTTTGACTCATGCTCAAGTTTGAAAATCACTGATGTAGAGGAATGGAGAGATTCACTGATATGAAAGTAAGTTTGTAAGGTGGTGTAGGGACCTTGAAAGTTAGGCAGAGAGTATTTCACTTGCCATAGTAGAAAATGGCTGCTGGGGGTTTGGGGAAAAGGAAGTGAGAATAATTACTGTTACAATGACTAAACAAAGTGGTGAAAGTCTGAAGGAGTTTACTACAGTAATTCAGACATAAAATGATAGCCTACACTTAGAGGCATCAGAAACAGAGAGAATTTGTTTTCTAGGCATTGTGCTAATTTCTTTACAGGTGCTAACTTATTTAAATGAAACAAAATGTTTTTATGAGATTATTATTATTATTATTTGTATTTTATTGTCCTAGGATCCTGTGAAGCAGAAAGATTATGAGTATAAGGGGAAAGAGTGATGAGACTCTACAATAAGGCCTTGGATTTGAGCCTGGGAACATTTCTGATGTCTTCCTTGTCCTCAACTCTTCATCACATCATTCCCTATTTTCCTGAATACACATACCTCTTCCTACCCCCACCCCTTACTTCTGTACTCTTGGGAAATAAGACTAATAAACAAAAGATATCCAACCTCTTTAGCAACCAGGGAATTTAAAATAAAGTATTTTTACTTTGTAAAGCTTTTTAAAATGTGATAAATATGGTCAGAACACTTTCTAATTCAGTTCACTGTTGTTTGATTCAAAATTTTAATGTAGCATATAATTATCTCAATTATGGGTGTGTAATAGATGGGTACATCTCAATATATAAATGATTCAGAGTTCATATACTTTTTAAAATACTAACAAACACACTGGAATTTCAGCATATAAAAATAGTACAATGTGTAGGGGGTCCACGAAACCACCCCCAGGATCAGTGATTAGCTAGAAGAAGTCACAGGACTCAAAATATAGTTATACTTATGGTTGAGATATATTACAGCAAAATAATACCAAGAAAAATCATCAGAGAAAAAGTGCAAGGGGTGGATTCTGGAGGAAAATAGGCATAAACTTACAAGAATCCTCTCCAAATGTAAAAATATAAGAGGTGCTTGAATCCTCCAGTGTTCACGTATGATAGCACATGTGAAATGTCTACCATGGAAGCCCATTAAAAACTCATTGTCAGGGCTGGGGTTGTAGCTCAGTGGTAGAGCACTTGCCTAGCCCCTGTGACGTACCAGGTTTGATGTTCAACAAAACATAAACATAAATGTATTGTGTCCATCTACAACTAGAAAAAAATTTAAAAATTCAGTACCAGAGGTTTCTGTTGGGGCTAGGCATATAGACATCAAGTGCCTAGCATGTACCAGTATTCCAAACCTCCAGAAGGGAGGCAAGTGTTCAGCCCATTACCTGTACTCTTTAGGTACAGGAAACCATCCTTATCAGAGAAGGAATGATGGGAGCCCACCTAAAGTCTACTTTCTGAGATATAAACCAAGATCCAAGGCCTTTCTACATTTTTTTTTGCATGCTGGGGATTGAACCCAGGGCCTTATATGTGACAGGCAAGCACTCTATCAACTGAGCTATGTCCCCAGACCGAACTTTCTAAAAAGAGTAGTCTCAAGCATGCTGTTTGTCTTTTTTTTTTTTCACGTGTACTATACTGGAATACCAGAATATCTAAAACTATAATTGCAACTATTACCTCATATTGAGTCTGTTTGATTCTAAAGTTCTAGAGGCCTGGGTAACTGCAAGCATTTGATGGATAAAAAAAAATCAGTTAATGGTAACTCCATGATGCCACTCAAATAAGTTCATAATTGCCTTCTATTCTGCTTAAAAACTTGTCTTGACACATGAGAATATCTTTGATTATGGTTAGTTCTCTTTTTTCTAATACTATAAAGACTGACTTGCCCTGAAATAATAATCCATATGTGTCCATTTATGATGTTCTGTTGGATTTAGATAGCATGATTCTTTTATAAATTTGATTACAGAATGTGCAATGAAGTTTGAAGGCAAAGGAAAATACCTCTTGGAACCATTTTACACTAAATAACACATTTGTCCCAATGAGTATGTATTATAGTGATGGATGCTATCAAGCCTCTGATAAATGACACAGATGAATAAAGTCATCTATTATCAGTTTTTTCTCACCTACCCCAACATTTCAACCTTTTGGGTGATAGTAAATGTTGGGAAGATTGCCAACACTACTGCTGTCACCAAAGTCATCTAAGGAAACTCAAAATGCATATTAATATCCTTGTTATACAATGATTCTAATCATCATTGTAGTTTCCATTTACAGCACATTACTTGACAATATTCATTTAGTGCATGTCCACTATATACCAACCAAAGCAAGGCAATTTATCTGAGATGTCTTGAACATATTTCCATTCTTCCAGGCCACTGATTCCTAAGTACAACACCAATGCCATAGAAGTAGGAAAAGGATATCATTATAAGATCCAAATTGCTAGGGATGGAAAAGACTTCAAAGGTTAACTGCTTGGTTTACAGATGAGGCAATTGTGTCTCAGGTGAAAAAACTCGTCTAAGGTCACACAAAGCTAGGACTTGAATTCAATTCTTTAGTTTCCTAATTGGGGCACTCAATCTTCTATGCTATGCTGCTGCCACCCACACTAGGTGTTATGTTAAGGGAAGTAAGGTAAAAGATAGTATGCCAAGAGGCAATTTAGTAGTAATGACTCAGGAAAAAAAATCACCTGATTAATTGCCAGCATCATCACTTGATTCTTCTTTGGTAATTTCTGTTTACATTCTCAATATGTTCTATGTGATGAGTTCCGTTGTTAATCACCCAAATCTATTTCCCCAGGAATCATAACATCGTACCCTCTTTTTTTTTTATTTTATTTATTTTTGGAACCAGGGATTGAACTCAGGGACACTCGGCCACTGAGCCACATCCCCAGCCCTATTTTGTATTTTATTTAGAGACAGGGTCTCACTGAGTTGCTTAGGGCCTCGCTAAGTTGCTGAGGCTGGCTTTGAACTCGTGATCCTCCTGCCTCAGCCTCCCAAGTGCTGGGATTACAGGCGTGCGCCACCACACCCGGCTCATCGTACCCTCTTAATATTAGTATACTGTGTACTCATTGGGGCAAATGTGTTATTTAGTGTAAATTTGTTCCAAGAGGTATTTTCCTTTACCTTCAAACTTCATTGCACATTTCATAATCAAATTTATAGACGAATCATGCTATATAACTATCATATCCTTTTAATATCTATTTCTCCTGAAATCACAATATCATATCCTCTTAATATCTGAGGAAAATTCTTGTAGACAAAAATGCATTACTGTGAAAACACTCATGTATTAAAATGGTGCCAAACACACAAAAGACACTTTAATACTTTCTGATGAAATTAAATGGCAATTATTCTTGACAAATGATTTAAGACAAGGTTGAGTATCTTCATCAGGTATGAAATAGTGGACTTAATAAATGTGACTTTGGGATAATTTTCACCCACAGATACTTGATGTAGAATATTTCTGTTCAAACAATTTAAAGCAAAGATGGAAATAATATTTACACAGAAACAATCATAATGCTACTTACTTTTCAAGCAGGAAAACATTTTTAACTGCACTTAATATTCATATTAATATGTTGGTGGGATCACCTTCAGATTCGGAGATTCTCAATAAAATATCATTATTAGTTTGTTTTACTTACATTTTATTGTTTGCTTGACATATTACTATTATTTGAAAGCATCATACTAACCTACTTTGAATGGACAGAAGAGTATTATTAGGCTGGGAGATATTATTTAAGATCTGGGGAGTGTCATCTGTCAAAGCAGTTGCAGAATAAGTACATTTTGTGCATCTAAAGAAAGGAGACAATTACAGTTAATAATTCTCATTGAAATCCCAGGACCAGAAATGGCATCATACATACTTTGGATAAAGTTATTTGTTTTTTCAGTTAATAAAAGATTCCATGACATGCATGAACGCACAGATGGTGCGACTCTACTTTGTGTACAACCAGTGAAACAATAGCTGTACTCCATTTGTGTTCAATAAAAAAAAAAAAGATTCCATGATAATTCTCTTTCTTTTTTTTATTATTCATTTAATTTTGATCCATTGAACACAAATGGAGTACAGCTATTGTTTCTCTGATTGTACACAAAGTAGAGTCACACCATCTGTGCATTCATACATGTACACAGGGCAATGATGTCCGTCTCATTCTGTTATTATTCTTGCCCCCCACCCTGGCCCCACCCTTCCCTTCCCTCTATGCTATCTATCCTTCCACCATTTTTGCCTCCCTTCCACCCACATTATGCATCATCATTCACTTATCAGAGAGATCATTCGACCTCTGGATTTTTGGGATTGACTAATCTCACTTAGCATAACAGTCTCCAACATCATCCATTTACCTACAAATGCCATAATTTTATTCTTCTTTATGGCTAATATTCCATTGTGTATATATACTACAGTTTCTTTATCCATTCATCTATTGAAGGGCATCTAGGTTGGTTCCACAATCCAGCTATTGTGAATTGAGCAGCTATGAACATTGATGTGGCTGCATCAGTTGGTGCAGCTACTCTGGAAAGCAGTGTGGAGATTCCTTAGAAAACTTGGAATGGATCTACCATTTGACCTAGCTATCCCACTCCTTGGCCTGTACCCAAAAGACTTAAAATCAGATAATTCTCTTTCAAAGCACCATTCTATACTTTTACAACACCATGGCTAAAACTATTAACAGGATCATTTCATTAGGCTCTTTTAATTACCTGAACCACAGAAATGATTAAAAATTCAGTTTTAGACCTTTCAATAGGAAAATTCTCTCTCCCTTTTCAAGCTCAGAATTGACCAGTTTTAGTACCCAGCAGACAATACACATAATATTCAGGATACTCTTCCTTTCATTGTAAAGCATGATGTTAACCTTCCAGGTTAGTGCATTTTCATGATCTTGTTATTTTATATGTAAATCTCTGGATTTCAGATTTACATATATTTCAAGTACTTCTCTGTTGCACAAATCTCCTGTGAACACACAGCTGATTAATTTTTACAGATGTGATTTTATTCTACTTATGCTGCTAAGCCATTTCATGCATCTGTTAGCAGAACTGTTTAAAACATGAGTATCAATGAGGGCCATGTTGGTAACCTCAGGAAATATGAAGAACTTGGAGATTTAAGACTAGAATGGGGGATATATTCTTTATCCTCCAGAAATGCAGTTTTTATTTCTCTTTACTCTAGGATTGAAATACTTAAAAGTGAACCTTAGATAGTGATGAAGAAGTATTTTTCTTTGGCCTTTTTTAGGTAGAGTGATAGAAAATTCAGATAAAATATTTTAAAATTCTATAACCATTCAAGAAAAGAAAAAAAAAAAGACTACCAGAAAAACTATCAGGTGTTTCAGTAAATTGGAACTTTAGCTTTAAAAGTTATTTTTATTAAATACTAAATTGTTAATGGGTTTTTTAAAAATAAAACACATGCAAGAAGTAAATATCGCATATCTCTTGGGGGCTGGGGCCATAGCTTGTTGGTAGAGCACTTGCCTACTATGCATGAAGCCCTGGGTTTGATTTCCAGCACTTAAAAAAATATCACATGCTTCTCAAATGTCGTAAGTCTCTCTACCCAGTTTGAAACTCATGAGTCCCTGCCAGTTCCTTTGCCTTTGTTCTCTCCTCAGAGGTAACCAACAGCCTGATTTTTGTGCTTATCATGTCCTTGCTTTCAT
The DNA here is from genome assembly GCA_020662805.1 of Glaucomys volans. Taxonomy (NCBI): domain Eukaryota; kingdom Metazoa; phylum Chordata; class Mammalia; order Rodentia; family Sciuridae; genus Glaucomys; species Glaucomys volans. The sequence goes on along the minus strand of JAJEJO010050188.1, from coordinate 616,479 downwards.
TTATGGTCTTGCCACATAAATCTTTAAGCACCTATTGCTTGGTGTAATATCTATGAACTTCATATAAATAAAATCATATCATAGATATTTTGAAGGACCTGTTTTTTTCTTTCATCATCATGTTTTAAAATTCATTCTTATTGTTTCATGTAACTACATTTAATTCATTTTCATTGCTGAACAATATTCCAGTTTGTAAGTATAACACATTTTATATATAGCATATAATTGAATCACACTAATATATATTCAGCATATAACAGAGTCAAACATCTTGCTGAATCATACTAATATTTCCTACCTGTGATGTATTCTGATATTTTTAATACTTTTCACATTGATTTTCAAAACTTCTGCTTATGACCCACAAAATTGATTGTGTAAACCACTAATGGTTAGTGATCCATAGTTTGAAAACACACATGTAGAATTTTACTTAAAGAGGAAATTTTGGGATTATAGTATATGCAGTTTCAATTTTATTCTATAGTGCCTGTTTATTTTTTAAATTGATCGTGCCAGTTTACAATCTTTTCAGCAATGTAAGTTTTCATATATCCTTATTTGCAAAACTTGTCACATTTGCTCATTTTTGCCAATTTGATAACTGTAATGTGGTATTTTAATTTGCATTTCTCTGATTATTAATGACATAGAGTATATTTTCATATGTCTACTGAATCTACTATTCAGATTTTTATCAATTGTTCTTATTGAAATTTTAAAGTTGTTTATGTAGGACTGAGGGTGTAGTGCAATGATTAAGAGTGCATGATTTAAAAAAAAGGGGGGTGCATGCTTAGCATGTACAAGGTCCTGGGTTCATATTCAGCACCACGAAAAAGTTGATTATGTATTCTAGACATCTTCTTTTGTCCATCAATATGTGTTGCAGATATCTTTTCTCAAATCATCACTTAATGTAAACACATTTTTGATGTAGCCATGTTTTTATCTCTTTTCATTTACGGCTTATACTTTTGATATCTAGCTGATGAATCCTTCACTATCCCAAAATCATAAAATTTTCTCCCATTTTATCTTCTAAAAATGCTATAATTGTGTCTTTTAATTAGGCTTTTAAATTATCTAAAATTAATTTTTGTGATATGAAGTTGGTGGTCTAATTTTATTTATGTCATATGAATAACCAGTAATCCCATAGTAATATTCATTTTTATCCAGTGATCTATATTGACAGCTCAGTCATAAATTTTATACACACACACACACAAATTTCTTGGCCCTGTTTTTCATTCTGTGGGTAAATATGTGTTTGTCCTGGGTAAATACTATGATGTCTTAATTACTACAGCTTTGTAATTTTTGATGTGTCATCAGACTCTGCACATGTTTTTTAAGAGTGCCTTAGTTACTCTTGTTACATTGCACTTTCATGTAAATTTTAGAAGCAGTTTGTCCTTTTCCATAAAATCAATCCACAAAGATTTTCATTGACACTTTTGTGACTCTATAGATCAATAGATCAATTTTTGTAGGACTGAAATCTTTACAATATTGAGCGGTCCAACCTGGAATGGAATGTACCTATCCATTTATTTATATATTTTAAGGTTTTTCTATAATGTCCTGTAACTTTCTCCATAGAAGTCTTAAATGTCTATTAAATGTATTCATGAGCATTTGATTATTCAGGTGCTATTTTGAATGTTATCTATTTATTACAAAATTTTTCCTCTATTTCTTGCTGGTAAACATGGAAATGCAGTTGATTTTATCATATATTATTTTCGTGTTTTGCAACCTTACTATATGCTCTAACTATGTAACATTTTCTATAGATATTTGGGGTTTTGTCTGTAGTCAATTATATCACTTGAAAACAATGATCATTTTATTTTCCCCTTTCCAATTCTTATTTTTCCTCCCTTTTTCTGCTTCATTGCACTAGCTAGATCATCTAGTTCAATGTGCAATACAAGTGAAATGAACACTTCTATCTAATCCTGATATGAAATAGAATGTTTTTTAGAATTTTCTCTTAAGTAGAATTAAAATTCTAAGCTTTTAGTAGTTATCCTTTTTGTATTAAGTTTTTTTCTGTGTCTGCTTTGGTAAGAGATTTATCATAAGTAAAAGGTGAATTTTATAAAACATTTTTCTGCATCTAGTAAGATGATGAACTAATTTCTTTGATTTGATTATGTAGTGAATTATATTAGCTGATTTTCTGATGTTAAATCAACTTTCCATTCCTAGGACAAACCCAACTTGCACTTAATATATTATCATTTAATACATTAATGGATCCAGTTGGTTACTATATTTATAAGTTTTGCATCTATGATCATTAGTAAAAGTGACCTAAAATTCTCCATTTTGTCCTGTTCTTTTTAGGTTTGGGTTACTAACCTTATGAAACTTCTTGGAGAGTGATCTTTCTCTTTCCTTTTCCTTTTAAAGTTTTCTTTTTCCATAGAACAGTTAGTAGAAGAGCACCAATTTCCTGAGTGTTTGGTAGAGCTCATGAGAAGAACATATGGCCTAATTTTTCCTTCTGGGAGTGTTTTAACTACCATTTTTAATTTTATAATGAATTTAGGACTATTCTGGTTTTTTCCCTTTTTTTTGTACCAGGTATTGAACTCAGGGGCACTCCACCACTGAGCCACATCCCAAACCCTATTTTGTATTTTATTTAGAGGCAGGGTCTCTCTGATTTGCTTAGCAGCCTTCCATTGCTGAAGCTGGCTTCCATCCTCCTGTTTCAGCCTTGGAACCGGTGGGATTACAGGTGTGCACCACTGCACCCAGCTTCCCATTTCTTCTTGAGTCAAGTTGGTTTCCTAATATTTCTCTATAAATTTGTCTGTTAATTTGCTTTCAAACTTTTTGGTATAAACTTGTTATAATATCTTCTTATTTTTTCAATTTCTTCATCCTGGATAATATTTCCAAATTTTAATTCCTGATATTTTTATTTGTATTCTATTTTTTATAAAACCTGATCAGAGAATTTTCAATGTTATAAGTTTGAAAAAAATGTTTGGGTTTGTTGATCTTCTCAGTTATATGTATGTTTCCTATACGTTAACTCATTTTCTGTATATTTTTGCTTCATTCTTTTGGTGGGCTTATTCTAACGATTTTTTCTACTTAATATGTATTTCTGAATGTCTACTTCAGGTGCTTAGCTCATTAATATTTTATAATATAAGCATTTGTAGCTATAATATTTCCTATGTACTCCTTTAGCTATACTCTATATCCTAAGTTCTGACAAGATGGTATTTTTATATCATTCAAATACTAAACATTTTCTTATTTTCATTAATATATTTACTTGATCCATAAGTTACTTTGAGTTATTTAGTAGTATTTTTCTTCATTCAAAAATGTTTTTCTAGTTTTCAACTAATTCTTTTAAAAATATTTTTTTCTTTTTTTTATTTATTCATTTAATTTTGATCCATTGAACACAAATGGAGTACAGCTATTGTTTCTCTGGTTGTACACAAAGTAGAGTCACACCATCTGTGCATTCATACATGTACACAGGGCAATGATGTCTGTCTCATTCTGTTATTATTCTTACCCCCCCATTCCGACCCCACCCCTCCGTTCCCTCTGTGCTATCTATCCTTCCTCCATTCTTGCCTCACTTCCACCCTGCATTATGCATCATCATTCACTTATCAGAGAGATCATTTGGCCTTTGGATTTGGGGGATTGGCTAATCTCACTGAGCCTGACAGTCTCCAACATCATCCATTTACCTACAAATGCCACAATTCTATTCTTCTTTATGGCTGAGTTTCTTTATCCATTCATCTATTGAAGGGCATCTAGGTTGGATCCACAATCTAGCTATTGTGAATTGAGCAGCTATGAACATTGATGTGGCTGCATCACTGTAGTAATCTGATTTTAAGTCCTTTGGGTATAGGCCAAGGAGTGGGATAGCAGGGTCAAATGGTGGATCCATTCCAAGTTTTCTAAGAAATCTCCACACTGCTTTCCAGAGTGGCTGCACCAACTTGCACTCCCACCAGCAATGTATGAGTGTACCCTTTTCCCCACATCCTCGCCAACACCTGTTGTTGCCTGTATTCTTAATAAAACACATTCTAGCCGGGCGTGGTGGCGCACGCCTGTAATCCAAGCAACTCGGGAGGCTGAGTCAGGAGGATTGCGAGTTCAAAGCCAGCCTCAGCAACTTAGCGAGGCCCTAAGCAACTCAGTGAGACCCTGGCTCTAAATAAAATACAAAATAGGGCTGGGGATGTGGCTCAGTGGC